>JAKSZT010053860.1:1276219-1317890 GCA_026826555.1 Tolypeutes matacus | reverse complement strand
GATGCTTATGTCCCATCCCAGAGATTGTCAATTAATTGCTCTTGGGCTCTGGGATGTTCAAAAGATTCCCAGGTGATTCTAATGTGCAGCTATATTTCGTAACTACTGGAGAAGAGGAAGCCCTGCTCCAAACCAAACATGGCAGATAAAGCAATCTTTGATGGTTTGGGGGATGACTGGTTCTTACTTCACTCCCAAATTAGATTCAGCTCAATTTTGTTTGAAGTGTTTTGTTTGCTGTCTTTGTATTTGGGAAAATTCTAGGGTATTAATAGCATCACTTTAGATGCAATCTTTGTGATACTGAAAAGAGAGTGGTATGTAATTTTATGGATACATGTTTTCTTATTTTGGGTACATCAACTATAATTTCTTTTATCCTTAAGATAGCAACATATACACTCTCTTATCTGTTGTGCTGAACATCCGTGGTGGCATGTATACTATGTCCTTTGCATGGTTTGGTGAAATCCTAGGAATGGGGACATGGTCTGGTTCTGTACCTAGAAAGATAACGGGGATAAAAACTAAAATTAAAACATAAAACCAGAAACAAAAATGCCAACAACTTAAAAAATTTTAAACTATACTGAAGTAACTCGGTCAAATAAAAAATAAAATCAGCAAGGGTAGAATATCTAAAAATAATGACAATGCTGATTTGACATAGAGGATATGGCCAATATTGTTTCCAATTTACAAGCCATTTATTAAACAAACAAAAATGAAATGAATGACTTTTAGCCGTCAACTCAAAAGTAAGTAACAATAAATATAAACCCAAGGAAAGCAGAAGAAATGCATTAATAAAACAAAAAATAGAGCAGGTGTAGCTCAGTGGTTGAGCAGCTGCTTCACATGTATGAGGTCCCAGGTTCAATCCCTGTTAACTCCTAAAAAAAAAAAAAAAAAAAAGACATAAATAAATGAAAATACAGAAAAATCATGTTTTCCTTAAAATAAGAAAAATAGATGAACCATTAACTATTCTACTTAAGAAAAAAGATAAAACTCAGTAAACAAAATTAGGAATAAAATACGAGCATCATATATACAGGGGAAATAGAAAAATTATAAAAATAATCTATGCTAATAATATTTTAAACTTGGATAAAATAGAGAAACTTCTAGAAATACATAAAACTTTTAAATAGATCCAGAAAGAGTTAAAAAAAAAAAAAAAAAAAACTTAAGCAGACCAATAACTATGGAAGAAATTAAAAGGGAGAAGGTTTTCACAGGTGCATTTTTTCAAATTTCAGTTTCAGATATACCTAAATTACTGAGACCACTTCAGGGAATAGAGGAAAAAAGGAACATTTCATCTTTTTACGAAGCTAGAAACTAGAATACGCTGACAAGCAAATCGGACATTAAAAAAGATGTTCACAGACTGGAGAGTGAGAGAGGAGAATGAGAGAGAGAGAAAATCCGGTGACTTCAAAAGGGCTTCACAAAATGCAGTGCAGGAAAAGTCAATTTTGTTGGCACAAGCGTGTGACATTGTCCTGGGATAAAAGTCCTGTGGGAATTAAGTATCTTTTTTATTCTAAATCTTCACTGACTATAAAACCATCAATTTAATGATAGATCTTATAGGGATACAAGAAACTACACCTAATATACCTAAAACACACATTCAGACACATATATACTACTTTCTTTTCAGTATCACAAAGATGGTACCCAATACTTCTCCACACCACAGAGTCTGAACATTCCAGTTGCTGTGGTGCCCAGCACATAGTGCTTAGCTGCTTTTCAAAATCTGAGCTGCTGGTCTTGACCTTTCCACTAGCTTTAGGACGACAGTATGATTTGGAGGGATATCTAAGAATACATCTGTGTGTGTGTGGCTAGTCCCTGGTGTTATTCTTTTCTTTAATCAAATCCCATAATGCTGGAAGAAAATCAACTTCCTTTGAAAGTCAGCCAGAAGCTTTGAGCCAATCGCTCTTTGGTGCTTGGGTGACGGCTGCTCATCACTGTTTTTAACTGCACATTCTGTCATTTCCCCGGGAGGCTCATATACATATCATAAAACTCCTCTTTCCAATGAAGCTTGAGCGTGCAACACTTTTCAAAACCATTTTCAAACACAATTAAGGCATCTAGCACCCAAACTTGGTTTCTAATACCATTCTCCCATAAAAGGATCCAGGGCTCCTTGGAGAAATGGCAGGTCCTAGGGCTGGGGCAGGAAAAATACGAGATGAGCCTGGAGCATCTTGTAGTGCCAGAAAGTAAGAAAGTTCTAGAAAAAAGAAAGACAACCCAAAACAAAACCCAGCAAACACACACACACACACACACATAGGCACCAACCAAGGGTGTTCCCATTGGCCAAAGCTGGAACAATTTGAGCAAGGGAATAAATAAAGTAGTATAGGATTATGACCCAAAGTATAAAAACGATATCCATGATTTCATACTGATATAACTAAATGACTGAGTAAATACATAAATGGGGGCAAAGAGACAAGTGTCCCATGCAGAAGAATTCCAAATAATTGATGTAGCTACTCCACCCTTAAGGAAGTGGAGCATTCTCACCACTCCTTAAGTGGGGGCAGCGCCTAGTGACTTCCTTCCAAAGATGACAGTATGTAAAGGGGGGGAAGTAACTTTATGGTAGAGACACCTGACTATACCTCCGCCAGATGATTAAAGATAATCTCCACAGTGAGAAGTCACGTGACTAGATGAAGTGATGAAAATAGCACCTTATCTCCGTGGTCCAACCCCTACCCCAGTCCCATCATGAGAAAAACATCAGAAAAATTCCAGTTGAGGGACGTTTTACAGAATAGCTGACAAGTTCTCCTCAAAACAGTCAAGCCCATCAAAACCAAGGAAGGGCTGAGAAAGTATCGCAGCCAAAAGGAGCCTAAGGAGACGGGATGACGAAACATAATGTTGTGTCCTGGATGGCAACCGGGAACAGAGACAGGACGTCAGGGGAAAACTATGGAGATCTGAATACAATATGAATATTAGTTAACAATTATGTATCAGCATTGGTTCATTAATTGTGACAAAAGTACCATAGTAACATAAAATATTAATAATAGGGAAACTGAGTGTGAGGTATATGGGAGCTCTCTGTATTATCTTTGCAATGCTTCTGTAAATCTAAAACTGTTCTAAAATAAAAAGTTGATTCAAAATATGGCAATTACAGATATAACTACAGGTAAAATTCAATTTGAAAGTGTTGCACTTTCAAAGCAAATGAAATGGAGGTGGCAATCAGATTAATGGATTCCTTTAATACATGTCTAACGTCAAATATTCAGGCAATAACAACGCACTCAACATTTTACCTCTCTTTTGACATGATTTTTGAAATACATATTGATTTTAGAAATATTAAAATCTGAAGAATGGTTACTTAGAATTAAGGATAGTTAATTTACTTTGGCACTTCTCAAGTTGAATTGTAATTTATAAGAGGAAGATATTTTTATTGCCTCCATGTCTGTGAGTTCCTCCAGAGTAGGACTGAGTCTTATTCGTCTCTGTGTCCTCAGCATCCCACACTGCAGGTGATCATCTGTCTTTGAAGTACGTGTGGTTGAATGCATAATGCAAGGAATTCATTGATTGATTACTAAGAGTGCCCAATTTTGTCAGCCAGGGTGATTACAAAATGGAGATGATGTAGTAAAGGCAACACACACACACAAACAGAAATTCCACTTCTGTCCACCCTTTTGTTAGGGGCCTTTGTTCATAGAAGTGTTTTTGGTCTTCTCTGACAGGTATGTTCTCTTAGATGAAATGTCTTGATGTCAGACGGGTTTTCAGATTGTTCTTTTGCATTATTTTTTATGCTTAATAAAGTGATGGTTTTGAAATATGTCACCAAAAGCTTTTACAGGATGCATTTAAATAAAAGGAAAAATGGCAATACAAAAAAAATCCAGAAGCTTCAAGTTTTCTTGATGACCTTTTTTGGAGTTGCCAAATGCCTGGCATGCATCATCTGGAGATGATGATTCTAAACAATAAGATGAGTCGAAGAAGAGTTGAAAATCTTGTGGCAAAACTGAGTGCTGATAAATTATCAAAGAAGGCTTGACTCTTTTCTTACAAATCTTCTTCAGTGGTCCCATCTCCGGAAAGCCACTTTCATCCTTCCAGTTATGCGTTCCAGAAGCCCAGGATCCATCTGGACATGTCCTTCTCCATGTCCCGATAGCTAATTAATAACAGCATCTTGTACATTCTAAGTAAGCCCAAAGCATTTCTTGTCCACTTCAATTTCCATGGCCACTCCCTTAGTCTGAGCCACTACTCTTCTCTAATGGATTTCCTTTCTTTGACTCTTGCCCTTTTTGATTCATTGCCACACAGGGGGATCATTATTAAAATGCAAATTCGCATACGTCAAATGACTTCCTGTTCTTCATGGAATAAAGCTCAAAACTGTTATGCAGCCTCTGCTCCCCTGTAGTGAACACCAAGGGGCAGTGCCCGGATTCCCCTCCTCCCTTCCCCCCTCCCCCAGAACCGAGGCACCCTGTTGGCTGCTGAGGGCTCACAGCTGAGTCCCTCCCCTGGCCCCACCCTCAGCCAGGGGCAGCTAGTATCTAATGATTGGCCAATGGCAAGAGGGACAAAGGCCTGGCCCTCTTGCCTCAACTTGTGACAAGGCTGAACGGTCGGTCCCAGCTTCCCATGTTGTCTGTGGAGTCCTCTATTGCAACTAGATTGTGGTTCAAATAGTCTCGGTCCAATCCAGCTTCCTGCCATCCTTTAGAGATATGGTTCCCTATCCACTCCCCAACAAAGCCCCTGTATTCATACCTCCATCTCAGAGGCCATTTCCCACAAACCCAACTTAAGATACCGCAGTCTGTCTTCTCTAATCTCCTCACTTGCTCTCTCTGGAATTCACCCTCTGCTCCACCTCTGTGGTAATTTGGATTTTAGTCCTGCCTCTGCACAAATTATTGGAGCCGAGGCTCGTCACTCGACGCGATTTACTCTTCAAAAACAGGATAAAGGGAAGTGGATGTGGCTCAAGCGATTGGGCTCCCATCTACCATGTAGGAGGTCCAGGGTTCGATTCCCAGGGCCTCCTGGTGAAAAGCAAGCTGGCCTGTGCAGAGAGCTGGTGCAGCAAGATGACGCAACAAAAAGAGACACAGAGGAGAGACAATAAGAGATGCAGCAGACCAGGGAGCTGAGGTGGTGCAAGAGACTGAGCACCTCTCTCTACTCCAGAAGATCCCAGGATCGGTTCCCAGTGCTGCCTATAGAGAAGACAAGCAGACACAGAAGAACACACAGAGAGCAGACAGCGTGTGCAAAACAATGAGGGGGGCAGGGGGAGAAATAAATAAATAAATCTTAAAAAAAAAATACAAGATAAAGCATTCTGGGTCAGAGATTCTCAAACATTAATATGCCTGCCAACTACATTGAGCTTGCTAAAATGCAGATTTGGATTTTCTCAGATTCTGCATCTCCAATATTAGCTCCCAGATGAGAATGATGCTCCTGGTCTATGGACCACATTTTAGTATTAAGGTTCTAGAAGTGCTCTTAGATTCTCTTAGATGTAGAAGGTTGAGAGGCAGCAGCATAGAATTCTGGATCAAAGACCCTGGAGTCACACAGAATTGGCTTCAAGTCCCAGTTCTGCCCTGCTCAGCAAGTGCGACCTTGGCCAAGGTGTCCTGCCCAGGCCTCAGTTTCCTCGTTTATAAAATGGGGGAATGGTGCTGAGTCTCAGGCTATTGTTGTGGGGCTTAAATGATGTAATCCCAACAGTGTACTTAGCACAGTGCCTGGTGCCCAGCCCTCCAAAACCATCAGTTTCATATCATGCACTTGCATACTATACAAATCAGCATTTCACGTGGGAACGGGAAGGGTTATGCTGGATCAGTCCCACGAGCCACAGCCAGGCTCTCAGACAGGAGCCTGCGAGCAGCAGCGTGTCTAAACTCTAGGAGTGGTACAGAGCTGAGGAGAGGAAGCTGGGACAGGCCGACCACTCGGGGGAAGAGAGAAAGGCAAGAGCTAGGAAGGAGATGGCGTTGCTTTCCAGAATTTTCCACATCATTTCACAGGTCAAGAAAGGCATGTGGTCTCAGCTGCTAAGCTGTCCCATGGTCTGTGGGACATGGTGCAGGGAGCGGAATCACCGCAGGAGCAGAAGGGACCCCATCGTGTGATTCCTCTTTCTGGTGTCCCCTGGTGCTCAGCAGCCCCTCCCAGAATGCACTCTTGAAGACTCATGCTGGATTGAATCCTAGCAAGTGTAGAAGCAGAAAAACCCAATAGGCCCCAGAGACAGCATTAAAAAGGACTCCACGGCCTTAACGTGTTTCCTTTGATTCGGAGCAAAGGGGCCGTAGCAGCAGGGGACACTTGTTTGCTCGCAGTAGGGATGGCTGGAAGCAGCAGCTGTTGTATAAGCTGGTGAGCCCGCCGGGGACACAGGGCCACATCTCGGAGCTCTGTGAGACCAACAGGCAGGCAGCGAAGGCCGTTAATGCTATTCCTGCCAAGAGCGAGGGCAGATGGGCTGGGGCGGCAAGGCCACGCTCAGCGCAGCAGGGCCGAGGGGGGGGAAGCCGCCTGGCAAAAGTGCCACATCTGCGAGACCCCCGTGGGCAAACCCAAAATCCGACGAAGGCCAAAGCGAAGGCAAGCCTAAGGAAAACAAGGAACTGGACAGCGAGGACACATTTCGGAAAATACCTACGACAGCTCTCAGAACACAAAGGGGAAAGGGGAGACGAAATTCAGTGTAGCTGGTTGCAATTCAGTCCTGTTTGCTTTTCAACAAATTCAACTGCGACTAACATAGTAATCATCTACCGAGAGCAATGCGGGCTCTGTTCTAAAGGAGTGGACTTTTCCTGCACTCACAACTCCTTTTTTCATTCCCTCAACCTTATTTTCAAATTCCTTCGTTGTTATGTGTGGCCACAGGACGGAGTTCTCACCAATGGAATGTGAGCAGAAGTGATGTGCTCCACGCCTGACCCAACAACCTTCCCTCTCACAGTCCTTGCTCTTTCTCCATCCGACAGCGGAACAGAAAAGATCCGCTCCAACACTCACCTGGTCCCGGGGCCCCATTACCTGTGTGAGAAATAAACGTTTAGTGTGCTCATCCTTTAACATTTTAGTATTGTATGCTGCAAGAGTTAGCCTACCCAGACCACCACATGCATACAATGCCCTGGGAACTAAGAGGACACACTACCTTAGTCTGCCAGGGCAATCTGAGACGACTTTACGGATGTGAAAACCCTCAACGAAGCAGAAAGAGGACCAGGAGTTTGGTGATCTGGCAAGGGAGAGGGGCAGGGAATTCTGGGTGAAGGGAAGAGTAGATGCAAGGGAAGGTGTCATCAGACAGAACGGGTTCTTTGGGAAATCACGCTTCAGTGTGCTTAAGGTATTGTATGGAAGACAAAACTTGGGAGGCAGCAGACCACGGAGGGGCTGGCATGGCATGATTTAGAGCAGGGGTGGGAAAACCACGGCCTGTGGGTCACATCCAGCCTGCTGCCTGCTCTCATACAGGCTTTGAACTAGGGATAGTTTTTACTTTTTTTAAATGGTTGAAAAAACTATTCCAAAGACTAATATTTTATGACATAAAAATGTTATGAAATTCCAATGTCAAAGCCAATAAAGCTTTATTGGGATACAGCCATGCTCATTCATTTATGTATTGTCTCTGGCTGTTTGTGCACTTTAATGGCAGAGATGAATGGGCTTGGCCATGTGACTTGCTCTGTTCAGTGGAATGGGGGAGTAAGTATTAGTGTGTCTGCTCCAAACTTTGATATAAATGGAAATGTTTCTGCTTTTCCTACTTGTGTTTCTGTCATCAGCATGAGGACAGTCTCTCATAGCATAAGATTGAAAGACATGTGGAGCAGAGCCACCCCAACTGAAACTCACACCCAGGGTGTGAAGCACAGCCACCTTAGCCAATCATCAGACCTATCAGAATGTTAATAACTGCTTGTTGTTGTATGCCAATGAGTTTTGGAGTTGTTTTGTTCAGCAGCAATAGCTGACTAATACATCATGTAGCTGCTGAAGAGAGAAAAGTACAGGTGAAAGCCTAGGCACACTTCTTTCAAACAACATAAGCAAGTTACGGCTGCTGAGGCATAATGCTACAGACACTTTATATTAATCACATCAAAGCCCAATATGAAGACGAAAGTAGAGTGAAAGGCAGAAAATTGGGGGCTCTTTCTGCTTTTCTTGAGATCTGAATGAGGCCTCTAATATTCCTTACCCAACGTTATGTGGTCCTATTTTTTTTTCCAGCCCCCCTTGTTATTCTCTCTGTGGTCCTATTTCTGATAGAAGGTTTCCTTTTCTTTCTTTTGTCGCAACTGATGAGTGTTTTGGGATACTTCTGATGTCTTTCCTTTTCTATGCCCTTCAGGAGTTAATGACTCACTAACAGGGTATGCCTCTCACCCCAATCTGGCCAGTATAATTTGGGAGCTTGAGAAATTTTAATTCGTCCATCCCAGGAAATTCTGGACTATGAATCATTCCATGAAACATCTTAAAAAGGAGATGTGGCAAAACACCCAAAGTGTCCCCTATCGCTTTCTTGGGTTGTCATGGTGACAAGGGAAGGGATGAAGAACAGAGAAGAGATTGGAAAACATATTGTCATATTAGGACCTATAAAGCTTTTGTGAACATTTACTCCTTGGAAATTAGCTCAGGAAATTGTGTCGTTCAATAATGTGGTGTCCTGGATGAGGTCAATAAAATCCCCTAAGATTCTATAAATTGGGATTGTTTCTTCTTTCTCTTATCCCAGAGTCCAAGAAGTCATGGCTGAGAGAGGAAGTGTCCTGTGCATGGTAACACTAAAATTTAAGCATTTGAAATTTACTTATTGATTTCTTATATTGAAGTCTCCCACTTCCCCTGTCCAGCTGCCACCTGCCCTCTTACCACCAAAATAAGGCAAATAAGACCAGCAGTCACACAAAGCCCTGATCATAACTGAAACAATTAAATCACAATATCTGAAGGTGAGACACAGGCATCAGTATTTTTGGTGATTCCAGTGTGCAGACAAATGTGGGAACCACTGCTCAAAGCCCTGTTCTTGGAAAAGCAGCATTCTGCCCCTCACAGGGGCACCTGGAAGCAAACAATCACCCCATTGTAAGAGTTAGTTGCATTTAGTCCAAATTAACACATGTATCAGTAAAAATGTTTTCAGTTTCAAAGTACCAGAAAATCCAACTGAAAGCAGTTCACATGATAATAGTGTAAATGAAAAGTTCAACGGCAGGATTCTTTCTGTTTGTCCATGCTGTCACTCATGGTGTCATCACTGGTGGCTCTGGGAGAGCTTCCCAGGAGTGCCTGGGGCCATATGCTTTCCCTTTCGGTCCCTCTCAAGAGAGAACACTTTCTTTCCCTCAACCACTGGACAATGTCCTGCCTTTTCTCTGATTGAATCAACTTAGGTTGGGTGCCCACCTCCTCCCCTCCATCTATGTATTAACCAATCACGAGTCAACTGAAAAGGATGCTGTCTTGTACTGATTATCTTAGAGCTTGCTTACAACCCATCCCTGAACCAATCACTGTGTCAAATAGTTGATTTAGGCTAATTATGACTCACCACCAGAGCTAGAAGAAAGGATAATTCCACCCAAAAAGCATGGCTGAGACATAATGGGATAGGAGTGGGTCCTGTTAGGAAGGGAGAAATATGGCATAGCTGCTGGTTAGGCAATCAAGAAATATCACCTGCATAGTGGAGACAAAGCAGAAGACGCTTTAGATTAGTTTTTTGGTTCTTCCTTGGTAGCAGAGTGGAATTGGATTCTTTCAAAGACTAAGAGGCCCTTCTTCACTTTTTTCCAAGTCATCAGCCACACAGACAGATAAGAATCACCAGGGACTAATCATTCTTGATGAAGTTTTGAAAGAACATTCAAAACTATTCTAGGAAGAAGGGAGCAACACAGGCGCTTTCCAACCAGTCAGCTGGAATGCACCAAGGAATTAGGAACACTTCATGTATGAGGCCCAATAGAGCAGGCTCTGCTTCCTCATCTTAAAAGCAGCAGCCAGTCTTTAGCCTATTGGGAAGATATTAGGTTGCCCTCTGTATTAATTCCCTATGGCTGCCATAACAAATTACCACAAACGGACTGGCTTAAAACAACAGAAATTTCTTATCCCACAGTTTTGGAGCCAGAAGTACAAATTCAAGGTGTTGGCAGGCCACGCTCCCTCTGGCGGGTCTAGGGAAGCATCTTTCCTTGCCTCTTCTTCGTTTCTGTTTTTTACCTTACAAATTCAAATAAGAGATTGGAATGTGATAAATGTCCTGTTTATTAAAGCGTGAACATGACCAGATAACACATTTCCTTCCATCCTATTATTTGGACAGACATGTCCACCCACAATGAAATTTTGAACTTCCATTTGTAGCATCTAAGCTATACTCCACTGTTAACTCAACTTTTCTAATTTAGTAATTAGAGTTCCTGAATGTTCATACATACTGAGATTGAAGACCTGAAGTTGAGAAAGAATAACCAGGGACAGAATAAAATAAACTCTTTTCAAAAGTTGCCACATCCCCATTGGAACAAATGATCCATGCAGTAATAAGAGATGGGGTGGGGAGTAGATTGAGGTCAAGTGCCTTGAAGCCTTCAGTGAAAAGGAAACCACACTGTAGAAAGCTAAATTCCTTCCAAAAGTTACCAGCAGGACTTCCAGTTTGCCTAGAAAAATGGACATTCTGAATTAAACAGTAACATCAAATTGAACCAGTGCTGGTGATGTAATGCTCAAATAAATGAGTTTTACATAAATCATACTATTCTCTAGAATGTTGGCTTCCTACTGCAACAGGCATTTTATCCAACTTGTCCTCTGTCTGGATCAAAAGGAAATTTTGTAGGTAGAGCTACAGGAGCTTCAGATTTCTCCAAGGGCCATTTCTAACAATAAGCACAGGTTAGGTAGTCTTCTTATTCAGAAACCATAATCTGAATTTGAGGTGGATTTCAATAGAGCAGCATTTGGAATGCATACAGGAAAGTAATTAAGGTAACAAAAAGGATGTGAAAGTATATGATTCTCTGAAGGCACCCTGAAAGCTCTTCGGTTTAAGGAACCCTCTAGCTGGAAACTGTGTGGAATAAGTCTTAATACAGAAAGCAAGAAAGTGATTCCTTTTATTTTTTAAAAAATATTTCTGTTCCTCTAATGTTCTTTCAAAATAGCATACTGATTAATGCACAAATCTTTGCAATTAAATGTAAGAATAAAAGCAATGCAATCATACTTACTCCAGAGAAAACTTTCCTGAGCAAATTAGTTCTCTTAGGCAATAAGCATGAAATATGATAACCCCATAAGATAGCTGTGGGGTGACTAATAACGGGATTTGGCCTTGCAATCTTCAAACACCTAAAGAAGATGTGGTCTATTGTATTTCTGTTCACAATTATTCACACCTTGCTTCCCTTTAGAAGGGCTATACCTTTCTGCCCCATTGACTCTGAACTTGGCCATGTAACTTACTTTAGCCAAGGGAATATGAGGTAATGTGATGTAGTACACGTTCAGGCAAAAGCTTTAAATGTGATTGTGTGGTTCAGCTTAGCCTCTTGCTCTTCCTCTCTGCCAGAAAATGGTCAGGCCAGATGCTCTCGAAGGCTACTTGAAAGAAGAATGTCAGGAGAAAAATTGCTGAGAAAAATTATCCTGTCTGGTGTCCTCAGAAAGTATTGAATGAGAAGGGCATCTTAAATAGAAAGACTGAATTGCTTAACTTGTGTATGGAGCTAGTTGACAGAGCAAAAGTGTTATAGGAGCAAGAGGCAGCAAAGTGAACAAAGGGATGACAGAGGCTAGCAACCAAAGGACAAATGCCATGCAAAGACAACAGGGAAACCTTGTGAGATGTGCAGAGTAGAATGAAATACTGTAAAAATAATTTAGCTTTGCCTTGGAGAAAAGTGCAAACTGTTTATATAGATGCAATGTCCATGATATGGGTTAAAATTTAAACACATCTTTACTCACAAGTGCAAAGAACATACAGTTTCTTTTTTTCATTTATTGTTTTTTATTTAAAGCATTCATTCAAATGCCATAATACACACAATTTTCTATAGATGCATGCATGCAAATATATACATGCCTTTCTAGATCATAGATAAGCAAACTTTTCCTATAAAGGGCCAAAGAATACATATTTCTGGCTTTGTGGGCTCTAAGGTCTCTATTGCAACTCCTTAACTCTGCCATTGTAGTGCCAAAGTAGCCATAGGCAATACTGATGGAAACTGTGTTTCAATAAAACTTTATTCATAAAAACAGATGGCGGGCTGGATTTGGCTCACAGGCTGTAGTAGTTAACCCCTATTTTAGACCTTTTCCCTTTTCTTTCACAGTTTACATCTCCCTTTCCCTTCTCCTCCCCATATATGTGCCAGCTACCTCTAATTCCTCCCTGCACACACAAGCCATATTGAGTGGTGTGCATGTCTTTCCAAAATTTTCTTAATAAAATAGTTTTAAGTTTTCTTTCTACACTTATAAGCCCTTGATCCACAGGGCAGTGGGGAGAGAAAAACTCATGTTGTGAATTAATTATTCCTTTTTCAGTTAGGGTAAAAAAAATACTAGCTGCTATATCAGCAAACTCTCAAGTCTTAGCAGCTCAAACCAATAAAATATTTAGTTCTCATTCAGGCAAAGTACAATGCAGGTGTTCATGTCTAGTGGCAGCCTTCCCTGGGGTGACTCAGGGATCCAGGTTTCCTCCATCTTCTGGCTCTGTCATCACTTGTGTCCTCAGCGTCTTAGCCTCTCCTGGATCTTCTGCACCCTGCTGATCGATAAATGAAGAGAGACTATAAGAGCTCACAAAGGAGCTTTTTATGAGCCAGGTGGAGAAGTAGAGTGTACCACTTCTGTCCACATTCAACTGACCAGAACTTAGTCTTATAGTTTCGTGTACCTGCAAGGGATGCTGGAAAATGTAGCCAGGATCTGTGTGCCCTAGATAGATTTGCAAGCACATGATATACACGGTTTTGCAGATTACTTGCTCTTCTGGATTGAGGGGTGATTTGAATGCTGGAATTCCACCATCATGGGGAGCATGTTCATCTTCCCAGGTAGATAGCTTCTCCTGCCCGCAAGCCCTTTATGTCTTACTCATCCTCAGGATCCAGCTCAAATGTCACCTCCTGTTTGTAGCTTTTCTGCATGCTCCTAACAGAACCTATAGTTTCATTAATTACCTGCAGTAATAACATCTTCTTCCTCTTTGTCCTCAAGATCTTTATATATGTCTCTTTATTTTAGCTCTGGTCACAGTAGTTTACATCTTTTCACTCAAATTGGAAGATCTAGCTCCCTGTTAGCCTGTACACTTTATGAGGTCAAGGTTAACGACTTTGTTGAAATAATTTTATCTGCTTGAGTTCTAACATACTGCATGGTTCAGGCTAAAAGGGTAATGGTTATAAGCCTAGACTTTGGAACCAGCTCTTTTGGTTGAATGGCTGGCTATCCTTGGGTAAGTTGTACACACTCTTTGTACCTCAGTTTTCTAAACTATAAAGTGGGGATATTAAAAATAGTACCCACCTCATAGGGTTGTTATAAGTATCAAAGAAGAAGATATTTGTAAAGTTCTTAGAATAGTATCTGGAGTATAGTACACACTATATAAGTGCTTAATAAAAGTAAATATTTTTAATGAAGGTATTTTATCTGGTCAGCTGAAGTCAATCAGAATTTTATCCTTTCTAGCAGCAATTATGTCACTGTGTAGATTTTTTTTTTAATTTTAAATACTGTCTTTTTTCCATTACATTTAACCTGAATTCCAGATGAAAGAGCATATATTGTTACCAATGGTGACATTTTATTCCTGACTAATGTGGGTTGTCTCCGTTTAGTTTTTTTTTTTTTTTTTTTTTTTAACTTTATTTTGTACATTTAATAACTGAAAACATAAGCAATAAAAAACTAAAAAGCAAACACAGCTGAACAAATATATACATTTCTCAATCAAATGCAATGGATACACGTAAATTTTTTCGTTGTTTTGTTTTTTGTTTGTTTTTTTGTTTTTTTTGTGTGTGAATCAAACAATATATTACACAATATATTTGGTTCATAGTAATGCATTCATACAGTATTTGTCCTTTTGTGTCTGGCTTGCTTCACTCAACATAATGTCCTCCAGATTCATCCATGTTGCCATATGCTTTATGACTTCATTTCTTCTTACAGCTGCATAATATTCCATCGTGTGAATAGACCACAGTTTGTTTATCCATTCATCTGTTGATGGACACCTGGGTTGTTTCCAACTTTTGGCAATGGTGAATAATGTGGCTATGAACATCGGTGTGCAGATATCTGTTTGTGTCACTGCTCTCAGTTCTTCTGGGTATATACCCAGTAGTGGTATTGCATGGTCACGTGGCAAATCTATATTCAATTTCTTTAGGAACGGCCAAACAGTCCACCATAGTGGTTGTACCATCCTGCATTCCCACCAACAGTGAAGAAGTGTTCCTATCTCTCCACATGCTCTCCAACACTTGTAGTTCTCTGTCTTTTTCATAGTGGCCATTCTGATAGGTGTGAAATGATATCTCATTGTAGTTTTGATTTGCATTTCCCTAATCATGAGTGATGTTGAGCATTTCTTCATGTGTTTTTTTGCCATTTGTATTTCTTCTTCGGAGAAATGTCTATTCAAGTCTTTGGCCCATTTTTTAATTGGGTCATTTGTCTTTTTATTGTTGAGCTGCAACATCTCTTTATATATCCTGGATATTAAACCCTTATCAGATATGTGATTTCCAAATATTTTTTCCCATTGAGTCGGCTGCCTTTTCACCCTTCTGACAAAGTCCTGTGAGGTGCAAAAGGGTTTAATTTTGAGGAGGTCCCATTTATCTACTTTTTCTTTTGTTGCACGTGCTTTGGGTGTGAAGTCCAAGAAACCACCACCTACTACAAGGTCTTGAAGATGTTTCCCTACATTTTCTTCTAGTAGTTTTATGGTCCTGGCTTTTATATTTAGATCTTTGATCCATTTTGAGTTGATTCTTGTATAGGGGGTGAGATAGGGGTCTTCTTTCATTCTTTTGGTTATAGATATCCAGTTCTCCCAACACCATTTGTTGAAGAGACTGTTTTTTCCCATCAGCATGGGCTTGGTAGGTTTGTCAAAAACCAGTTGACTGTATAGGTGAGGGTTTATTTCTGGATTCTCTATTCTATTCCACTGATCGATATGTCTATCTTTATGCCAGTACCATGCTGTTTTGACCACTGTAGCTTTGTAATATGTTTCAAGGTCAGGCAGTGAGATTTCTCCCACATTGCTCTTCTTTTTTAGAATACTTTTGGCTATTCGGGTGCACTTACCCTTCCAGATGAATTTGGTAATTGCCTTCTCTAATTCTGTAAAGTAAGCTGTTGGGATTTTGATTGGTATTGCATTGAATCTATAAATCAGTTTGGGCAAGATTGACATCTTCACGATATTTATTCTTCCAATCCATGAACACGGAATGTCTTTCCATTTGTTTAGGTCTTTTTAAATTTCTTTTAGCATTGTTTTGTAGTTTTTTGCATATAGGTCCTGTACTTCCTTGGTTAAATTAACTCCTAGGTATTTGAGTCTTTTTGTTGCTATTGAAAATGGAATTTTCCTCCTGATTTCCTCCTCAGATTGTTCAGTACTAGTGTACAAAAACATTACTGACTTTTGCGTGTTGATCTTATATCCTGCCACTTTGCTGAACTCATTTATTAGTTCAAGTAGCTTTGTTGTGGATACTTCAGGATTTTCTAAATACAGGATCATGTCATCCGCAAACAGTGAGAGTTTTACTTCCTCTTTTCCTATTTGGACGCCTTTAATTTTTTTGTCTTGTCTAATTGCCCTAGCTAGAACTTCTAGTACAATGTAGAATAACAATGGTGACAGTGGGCATCCTTGTCTTGTTCCCGATCTTAGGGGGAAAGCTTTCAACCTTTCCCCATTGAGTATGATGTTGGGTTTTTCATATATGCCTTTTATCATATTGAGGAATTTTCCTTTTATTCCTATCTTTTGAAGTATTTTTATCAAAAAAGGATGTTGGATTTTGTTGAATGCCTTTTCTGCATCTATTGAGATGATCATGTGGTTTTTTTCCTTCAACTTGTTAATGTGGTGTATTACATTGATTGATTTTCTTATGTTGAACCAGCCTTGCATACCAGGAATAAATCCCACTTGGTCGTGATGTATAAGTCTTTTGATATGCTGTTGGATTCTATTTGCAAGTATTTTGTTGAGAATTTTTGTATCTATGTTCATGAGAGAGATTGGTCTGTAATTTTCTTTTCTTGTGGAATCTTTATCTGGCTTCGGTATTAGGGTGATGTTGGCTTCATAAAATGTGTTGGGTAATTTTCCCTCCTCTTCAATTTTTTGGAAGAGTTTAAACAGGATTGGTGTTAATTCTTTTAGAAATGCTTGGTAGAACTCACCTGTGAAGCCATCTTGTCCTGGACTTTTCTTTGCTGGGAGATTTTTGATGACGGATTCAATCTCCTTAATTGTGATTGGTTTGTTAAGTTCTTATATTTCTTGTTGTGTCAGTGTAGGTTGGTTATGAGTTTCTAGAAATTTGTCCATTTCATCCAGGTTGTCTAGTTTGTTGGCATATAGTTTCTCATAATATCCTCTTATGATTCTTTTTATTTCTTTGAGGTCATTTGTAATTTCCCCCCTTTCATTTCTGATTGTATTTATTTGCATCTTCTCTCTTTTTTTCTTTGTTAGTCTAGCGAGAGGTTTGTCAATTTTATTGATCTTCTCAAAGAACCAGCTTTTGATTTTGTTGATTTTCTCTATTGCTTTTTTGTTCTCATTTTCATTTATTTCCGCTCTAATCTTTATTATTTCTTTCCTTCTTTTTGCTTTGGGATTGGTTTGCTGTTCTTTCTCTAGTTTCTCAAGTTGTTCAGTTAAATCTTTGAGTTTAGCTCTTTCTTGTTTCTTAATATAGGCATTTAGGGCTATAAATTTCCCTCTCAAGACTGCCTTTGCTGTATCCCATAAGTTTTGATATGTTGTGTTCTCATTTTCATTTGTCTCAATATATTTACTGATTTCACTTGCAATTTCTTCTTTGACCCACTGAATATTTAGGAGTGTGTTGTTCAGTCTCCACATATTTGCAAATTTCCTTTTTTCCTGTCTGTTATTGATTTCTAGTTTCATTCCATTATGATCTGAGAAGGTGCTTTGTATAATTTCAATCTTTTTATATTTATTGAGAGCTGTATTGTGACCTAACATGTGGTCTATCCTGGAGAAAGATCCATGGACCCTTGAGAAGAATGTATAATCCGCTGAGTTTGGATGCAGTGTTCTGTATATGTCTGTTAGGTCTAACTTGTTTATCATATTGTTCAAGTTCTCTGTTTCCTTGTTGATCTTCTGTCTAGTTGTTCTATCTAATGATGTGAGAGGGGTGTTGAAGTCCCCGACGATTATTGTAGAAATGTCTATTTCTCCCTTCAGTTTTGCCAGAGTTTGTCTCATATATTTTGGGGCACCCTGGTTAGGTGCGTAGATATTTATGACTGTTATATCTTCCCGGAGGATCGTCCCTTTTATCAATATATAATGGCCTTCCGCATCTCTTATCACTTTTTTGCATTTGAAGTCTGTTTGTCTGATATTAGTATAGCTACCCCTGCTCTTTTCTGTTTACTATTCGCATGGAGTATCTTTTTCCAACCTTTCACTTTCAGCCAGCTTGTATCCTTGTGTCTGAGATGAGTTTCTTGTAAGCAGCATATGGATGGCTCATGTTTTTTTATCCATTCTGTCAGCCTGTATCTTTTGATTGGGGAATTTAATCCATTCACATTCAATGATATTACTGAAAATGCACTATTTATTTCCTCCATTTTATTCTTTGGTTTTCATATGTCATCTTATTTTTGTCTTTCTTTTTACTCTTTTGGTTATCCTTTCTGCTTTTCTTTCTTCTATACTCCCCTCCAAGCCTCTCTCGCCTGTCTTTTTCTTTCAGGTTCTAAGGCTTCCTTTAATATTTCTTGCAAACTCTCTTAGTTTCTGTTTGTTTGTGAATACTTTATATTCACCTTCATATTTGAAGGACAGTTTTGCTGGGTAAAGAATTCTCGGCTGGCAGTTTATCTCTTTCAGTTTCCTAATTGTATCATACCACTGTCTTCTCGCCTCCATGGTTTCTGAAGAGAAATCTGCACTAAGTCTTACTGGACGTCCTTTGTATGTGATCGTTTGCTTCTCTCTTGCTGCTCTGAGCATTTTCTCTTTATCTTTTACATTTGACATTCTGAATAATATATGTCTTGGCGTAGGTCTATTTGGATTTATTCTTATTGGTGTACGGTGTGCTTCTTGGACATGAAAGTTCATTTCTTTCGTGAGAGTTGGGAAATTTTCAGCTATTATTTCCTCAAATACTCTTTCTGCCCCTTTTCCTTTCTCTTCTCCTTCTGGAACTCCAATGACACGTATGTTCTTGCGTTTTGTGTTGTCATTCAACTCTCTGAGCCCCTGCTCAATTTTTTCCATTCTTTTCTCTCTCTGTTCTTTTCTCTCTTCAATTTTAGCTGCTCTGTCTTCAGTATCACTTATTCTTTCTTCTATCATTTCGAGTCTGCTGTTGTATGCTTCAAATGTATTTTTTACTTCACCTATTGTATCTTTCATTCCCATGAACTCTGTTACTTTTCTGTTCATGATTTCAAATTCTTCTTTACATTCGCGCAATGACTTCTTGATGTCATTGATCTCTTTAACTATATTCTCTTTCATCTCATTAATTTGATTTTGGAAATGTGTGCTCATCTCACTGATTAGTTCTCTCAAATTCTGCATCTCTTCTGGGACTTTGCTGAATTCCTTTTCTTGGGCCATGTCTTCTATTTTCTTAGTATGGCCCGTAATTTTTTGCTGGTGCTTAGGCATCTGGTTAGTTTATATTTTACTTAGATGCTCTATCTCTTTCTCTTTTATGGGGTTTTAGTGGCAGGCGGCTGTGAGTTATCACCGCTCTTTGATTTTTGGCTCAACCTTGATTGTTAGGATTGTTCTGCTGGTTGCTCAAAACTGGGCACTGGACCCAGAAATTGGTTGTAGAGTCGTTTCCTAGGGCCTTGGGCAGGGAGGCTATAGAGGCCAGGAAAAGACTCTCTTACTTATTAATTTTCTTATGTGTACTTCCTTGGTCTGCCAGGAGATGGTGCTTGTTGGCTGCTCTCAATTCAATGCCTGGTCGGAGCATATTTGTTGTGACACAGACCAGATCACTGTGATAGAGCTTCCTGTCTGGGGGCTAGGAGCCCTGTGATTCAAACTTTCTGAGACTGTTCTCCAGACTTCTCTCGTAGTGCCCCCCTTTTCCCAGCTAGGAAATATTTCCACTCCCTTCTCAATCCTCAACAATCAGTCCTTGTTAGTAGAGGAGGAGATTGGGAGGTTTGTATATCTTTAGCCCCTTGCAGGCTCCAAGGCAAACAATGGCGCAGCCCCACCCAGCCTGGAAGGGCTCTCGGACCGGCAGACCAAACCTAGGAGTCCAAAGCAGGGTCGGCCACAGGCTCTCTCTCCCCTCTCCCGTGGAGTCCTCAACAATTAGTCCAGGGTAGAAGAGAGGGAGGTTGCCAGGATCAGATTTCTCCAGTCCTTTCCAGGCTCCCAGGGCAAACTGCTGTGTGGAAGGGTCCGTGGGGCTCTGCAGCCCAAATTTCAGGTCCGAACCTGAGCTAGCCTAAGGCTGTGTCCCTCTCTCTCCCCTTTCCGGGAGTGGCAGGTCCCTGAAGCCCCCTTTGTCTGTGGTCGCAGGCCCAGGGGCCCGAGAATTCTGAAGAGTGTGGGGGAGGGTGCCAGCAGCAGCAGAAGCTGCTACTTGCAACTCACAGTTCTGTAGTCGCGATTTCCCTCTTCTGTCCCTCTCTCCTCTGGGTGGTGTGCAGCCTTCACCTGGTGACCTAAACCCTAGAAGATCTTTGTCGGGGCTGTTTCAGCTTGTCCTCTAGCTATTTTTCTGGAGAAGAGATTCCCGTGTCTTACTAGTCTGCCATCTTCCCGGAAGTCCCACTGTGTAGATTTGACCTTCAGAGAAGGTTCCAACCTTCTCTGCACAGCTCCAACCTGCTCAATTGTTTTCCATAGATGTACTTTTACATAGGGTATAAGTACCAGCCACCATCTCCTGGTTGTCAAGCTTTCTACATGGCAGGTGGCATAAGACTACATATTCTCTTAATTAAGCCTACCCTAGAAAGAAGGATAAATATTTATAAGAAAAGACCAGTGCTCCAAAGACAGTTGATATTGTCCATACTTGTCAAAAGACAAGTTTCAGATGTTCAGATATGTAAGAATAATTAAAATGTGATGTGTGTGGGGAAAAATAAACAATAAGACAGCCACATGTGTATGCCCATTGAGGACATGTGGCTGGTTAGTCAGATGGCATGAATATTAATGCAAAGGCCAAGGCAAAGGGAGGCATTAGTGCTAACAGGAAGGCAGAGAAGTGGGCTCAGAGACAAGGACAGTGCCTGGCCTCCAATGGGCACTCTATAATGTGAGATTTCTTTCCTACTTTCCTTAACTGCCTACCTCCCCCAACTCAACTCCTCACCCTTAGTCAATAGAATGTGGGCCTGTCCTTGGGTTTGATCTCAAAAACCAGATAATTCATGGCCATGTGACCTAAACTGCAAGTATATTTATCTTCCATTACATGAGATTTCAGGCATATGTGGTCAGTTTGACGTAAACTCACCCCAAGGGCAGAATTCATATTAGTCTTCCATACATCTTTCGTCAGGATGTAATAAATGATCAATATCCTGATTTATTTCAGTATGCTAATTGCAGCCTTACTTATGATAGCAGAAAGAAAGGAAGTGATCTAACAATGCAGATAGGGTTAAATAAATTATGGGACATGAACATTATGGGATATTGTGCAGCCATTTAAATCCTAGTTTTCAAATTCCAATAAATGACAAAAGAGTATATGATTACAGTACATGTTGGGTTATCTTAAAAGATTACAGCCTGACTTGTGCAATATAATCCTGATTTTATTAAAATTTATATACATACATTGACACAATGGAGAAAACTAAATGGAAATATACCAAAAATTTAATATTAATTATCTCTAGGTATTGGATTTATGGATCATTTACATTATCTTCTTACTTTTTTGTGGTTTCTAGATGTTCTTTAAAAAGAATATATTGCTTTCATAACCAGAACAAATACATTGTTACTAAAATATTTTTACTTTTTATTGACAATGCATATCAAAAATGACTAAGGAAATTTAGAAAAGATAAAACATCCTCCATGAGCCCACCACTCAAGGCAATCTTATCAGTGATTTATAGTGCATCCCCACCCTGATAACCATTTTTTTCATAGTTTCAAGGGTATGGTATACCTTGACTATACTACAAAAAAGGCTTTTAGTCATTCTGTATATTCCAGGCTTTTAAAGCTTTGATAGCAATATTACTTTAAGGGTTCATTAAATCCACTTATCCATCCAACAATGCCAGGAGTAGGGTTATTTAACACATGTCATCAGGAGGAAAACAGAAAGTATTATTTGACAAAGACTGGATCTACACTGTGAAACCGGAAACAGAGGCATAAGTACAAACAACAACTAACATAAATACAAAAAAGGCAACTTATGATACAAAGAGTCAGGTAGGAAATTCCAATCCCTCCAAACTAAAGAACTGGTGAAATTCCTTAGCCACTGTGGGTTGAGTTGTGCTTCTGGAATTGGTGTTCACAGAATAGTTGTCTAATAGCTCTTAATAAATATGTCTAGAAGAAATATCCTCTGCATTGAAAAAGTCTGAGACAGCTGGGAAAAGGACAATTGTGCATTTACTGCAGGACTTCTTGCATCCTGTAGAAGTCTAATTATTATGACGTTCTAAGAGGGCGATATACAGAGATATACAGCGTTCTTCAAAACGATATGACATCAGGATCCTTTTTCCTATCATAAATAAAAATATCTCTTTGAAGTGAATACAGTTTGGGAACTACTGGGCTAGGGAATGTTTTCTCCTATTTTGCTTACCTCACCATTCTTGCCCTTTTCAGATTCTGCAGATTGTCCTCTTTGTGTTTTATGTAATCCTTGCCCCAGGCCATTTGCAATGAAATGGTCGTGCCCATAACTAAATGCAGTAAATTTTCTATCTGTGCCTGTATTTGAACAGAGTCTTTATCTTTGAAAGAGGTAGTTTACCCCCAGTGTGTTCTGCAAAATGCCTGGGACTAGTAATTTATGCCTGGGGAATGGCTTTTCTATTTTCATACTATGCCCTCTCCCCTTTCACATGTTAACTCTTGAATCTGCATTCTGCCCTCACGACAGTGAAGGTAGAAATCTTTGAAGCCTGATATTTTTTTCAAGGAGCCAAGTAATACCAAGTAGAAAAACAAAATTACTGCCTCAAGTACATAAAAAAGATTCATGTACAAAAAGAAACTGATTAATACCAACTAATGATACAAAAAAAGTGAATATTAAAGGCACTCAGAGAAGAGAGGTGTCACTAAAAAGGCTTCTCCAAGGCAAGCTTATTTTGATTGGGTCTTTCTGTTGGTGTGTTGATTTAAAGAATTGTGTTTAGAAGTAAGGGGATACTCAATGCAAAGTAGCTTAAACAATAGGTTCGCATTATTGAAAAATCCAGAGGTGGTGAAGGGTTCATGTCAATCAGGGGTCTAGCTCTGTTTCTCTCAAATTCTCTCAATTTTGTGTTCCTACGTGTATCAGTTTTATCCCGAAGCTGGCTTCCCTGCTAGTGGAGGATGCTGCCTGCTTCAATTGTAGCTACAGGCTACCTTGTCTATGTCTAGGGGTGAAAACATGTCTCTTCCCATAACTAATGAGGTAGAGTCCTGCGTTTCCTTCCCAGTGGACCAGTGGGGTAATGGCCCACCCCCGGCACAAACACTGTGGCCAGAGGAATACCATGTGCTGGTGAACCTGTTGTGGGAAGGGGGATGATTGACTACTCTGATTGACTTAGACCAGCACTGTCCAACAGACAAAGCACAGAGCTCGTGCAAGGTGGGTCAGATCAGAACACCCTTGCATAAAGCAGCAAGTGGAAGGACTATAAACCATCCTTCCCTGCAGTAGGAGATGGTGAGGAAAATCTGACTCAGCCTTGGCACTGGGTGAAACAAAATCAATTTTAAAAAGAAGTCTTGCCTGAAAATTCATAACCACAAGCTGGCTCTCACATAATGTTTGGAACTCCTAGTCTCAAAAGCCTCAAGCTCAGGATGTAGATTATATTTGTCCCAAGTTAGTAATGCCCCCTAGATGCCTGCCAAACACAATTGCAAATTTCCCTTGGAGAAATGGACTCTCAAAATAAGCCTCAAAGAATTCCCATGAATAATGCTCCCATGAGCTTGTGTTTACAATCAAACATCAGAAAACACATGAGAAAATAAGGTGTTATGATTAAGAGTTAGGAAGAACAAAAAAATCGAAAATCAGGTCAGCAAAGATTGTACATATTGGAATAATTTGATTCGGAATAAAAGGTAAGCATGTTTACTATCTTTTACAACATTAAAAGGGAGAAAGCAAGACATGAATATGAAATAAAATTAAGAAACTCAGTGGATAGGTTAAGATGTAGTTATAAAATGACACTAAAAGGAGAATAACCTGAAACAAGAATTTGAATAAATTATTCAGATTGTAGCACAGAGAATGATGGAAAACATGAAAGTGGTATTAAAATACTCAAAGGAAAAAGCTTTAATAGAGATTTAGTTTGATTGCCAGAGGAGATTTAAAAAATCATAGGGAGAGTGTATGAAATATGTGAAGAATTTCTTCCAAATTTTTTTTCAGAATTGATGAAAGATGTGAATTACTAGATTCAAGATTAATAACTCAATATTCATATAGAATAAATAAAATTAAATCTGTGATTAACCAGCATGAGATAAAGCTACAGAATAGAAAATACATAGAGAAGATCTTAAAAGCAGCCAGAGAGAAAAGGCAGATAGCTTACAAAGAAATTAATATGAGACTGTCAGCTGATTCAGCAACAGCAACAATGGAAGTTAGAAACCAGTGGAATGGTATATTTAAAGAGCTAAAAGAAACTTAGAATTTCATACCCACCAAAATGATCTTTTGGAATAAAGGCAAAGCATAGGCATTTTCAGAAAGACAGAAACTGAGGGTTTTATCAAAGGAATTTCTAAATTTTATACTATAGGAAGATGGAAAACAACATCAAGATTCTGAGAAGCAAGAAGAATGGGATAAAAATGGTTAGGATATGAGAAAAATTAGTATCTTATAAAATAATCATATCTAATGTTTAAAGTTTTAATTTATGGTAAAACAAAATTATTGGGTAACAACAGCCTATTAGTCAGTGGAGGATAATGAGAGGTGAAATAACTCACATACCTTTGCGTTATTTGGGAGTAGATTTTCTTAGGTTAATATGCCTATTTTTCTAGACTAACTATTGAAAGAATAGAAATAGAGTACATAACCTCCAAACTACTAGAGGGAAAAATTGAAGAGGAACAATCTGAGTCATTCCAAAAGAAGTCAAAAAAGGTAAATAAAATGCAAATAAAAGAAATACAGAATGACTAACACAAGTAGAAAGGACCAAATAAGACGAAAGAAATGAATCCAATTATATCAGTAATCATAAAAAGTACATTTTTATCAATGCCAAAAACCATTTGATAAAATAAAATTCAACATCTATACTTGAGAATAAAACTGTTAGGAAGCTAGGAATGGAAAGGAACTTCTTAAACTTATTTAAAATTTAAAATAAGTATAATATATTTAAATATATATATTTAAGAACTGTAGTAAGCATAATAGCCAATGGTGAACTTTTAAAGGATTCCCTTTGAAATAAGTAGATACAGTGATACCTGTTGACACCACTTTTTCAACATTATGGATGTGGGCTTAGCCAGCAGAATAAGAAAAGGAGAAGAAATAAATGGTATAAAGAAAGGAAGGAAACCATTGTTTGCTAATGATTTATTTGTCTACATAAAAACCCAAAGAACCTACATTATAATGATTGGAATTTTTTTTTTAAAGTTTAACAACTTTGTTGGATCTAAGATCAATATACAAAAGTCAACTGCGTTTCTATATAACTGTAACAACTACTTAGAAATTATGCTTTTTTAAAAAAGAGAAGTAAGTCTCTGTTTTCTTGTTTAACAAATAAAGCTGACCTGAGTTGGCTGGCTTTTTTGGTGACTAGTCAAAGAAACCAAATCCCATATCCCTATATCCTTGTCCAACTCTTCCTTTGCTTCAATCTTGGTCTGGGGCAGCAGCTACATATGCAGCTGGATCAGCCCAGAAAGCTTTGACCTTTTTGGCAGGTGGGAAGGTGTCATCAGTCTCCACAGGCAAAGCCAGAACTCGCATGTACCCACTGATGACAGAATGGGGTACTGATGCAACAGCCGAGTAACTAATCTGCAAATACACACTGGCAGAGAAGGGGTGGCTGCTCGGCGTGTTCAGCAGCGTGGCTCCTCTGGCTCCCACTTTGGCTCCAGTCTCAATCAGCTGCACATCACTCAGGATTTCAATGGCGCCCCTGGAGATCTTAGTGGTGATGCCTAAAGCCTGGAAGCCTTCTCAGATCCCAGACCAGTGACTTCGCATGGGGCATTGGCACGAGCATGGGTGGCGGCTGGCACCTTGTTGGCCAGCATAATGTCCCTGATCTCAGTGAGGTCTTCCTTGGTGAATACAAAGCCCACATCCCCCCGGATACGAGGCAGCAGTTTCTCCAAGGCTGGGTTGTTTTCCAGATGCCTTTGTGCATTCCAGTGTTCTTGCCCATCAGCACCACAGGCTTCCCGCAGAAGAACATGCATCTGCTTGGAGCTCACATTGTCTGCTCCCACAGTGAAGAATTTTGGATAACCATCCAAAAGCTGGATGGTCTTAAGGAAGTAGGTGCCCTTCCAAGTCACCCTGTCTTCCCTGGGCATCATGATAGTGCACGAGGGATTGCCACAAAGGATTTAACGATGATGTCACTCTCATGGGGCTGTCCGGTGAGAGAGAAATGATAATTTTTTAAACGATACTCTTTAAAATAGCAAATTTTAACACAAATACATATTTGCGTTAGTTATCAATTGCTGTGTAACAATATTACCATAAAAATAGCCATTCAAGCAACATATATTTATCATCTCACAGTTTCTGAGGTTCAGCAGTCCACACATGACTGAGCTGGAGCCTTTGCTTCAGGGACTTAAAGCTGCAATCAAGGTGCTGGCCAGGGCTGCGGTCTCTTCTGAGGCTTGACTGGGGAATGATCTACTTCCAAAGTCACCAGGCTCCTTGCGGGCTGCAGTTTCCTATTGCTTGTCGGCTGGAGGAGCTCTCCATAGGGCAGCTTGTTCTTCAAAGCCACTGAGGAAGACAGTCCCCAGTAAGATGAGGACTATAATTTTTTGAAATGTGATCACATAATCATGTGTACATAATTGTGCATGTCCCATCACCATCGCCATATTCTATTAGGTGGAAGAAGACATAGGACCTGTGCTCAAGGGATAGGAAAAGGGGAACCTTTCAACAAGGCAAGGATCATGCGGCCACTGTAAGACTCTGTTTGCCACACATATCTAGAAATGAATCTAATAAAAATTGTGCAAAATCCATAAATGGAAGATTTTAGGAACTTATTGAAAGTAATTAAAGAATACAAAAAAAAAACAAAAAACAAATGGTGAGTTCTACTATGTTTATGGTTAGAAAGTCACAGCAGTGTAAATATTCCAATTCTCTTCAAATTGATCTGTAGAATCAATGCAAGTCCAATGAAAATCCAAACAGATTTTTTTTTTCAGAATTCAAAAGTTTATGTGGAAGAGAAAAGAGCCAAACATAGTTTATACAGTCATGGAAAATACTAGTGCGAACTTACTTGCTATGGGAGATATCATCATAAAATAAAGCCAAATTTCTGATTAGTAGGATGGGGAAGAATTGGGGCAGGGATAGAAAAAATAGACCAGTGAAACAGAAGAGAGATCCTAGAAACAGAAACAGAGAAAATATTTCAAATCAATGGAGAATGGATGGGTTTCTCAACCAATGGTGCTCTGACAATCTATAAAGAAAAGAAATTGAATTTGGATCCTAATCACAGATGAGCTGTACAATCAGTTTTAGGTAGTTAAAAAACTTAAATGAGGAAATCAGACTTTAAACAGTCTAGAAGAAAAATAAAGGAGAATATCTTTATAAATTTGAGTTAGGAAAGAGTTATATAAACTTGATTTAAAGGTGTAAACTATTAATGAAACAAAAAATTGGTAAATGTGACTACATTAAAAAATAAAGAACTTCTGGTCATCAAAATATGCCATGAAAAAATTGAAAAAAAAAACAAGTCACAGACTGGGAAGACATATTTTCATTTTATAAGACCAACAAAGAATTAGCATCCTAAATACATAAAGAAATTAATAAAAATCCATATAAAAGAGGCAAACAACCCAAGGAAAAATGGTCAAAAGATGCAAAAAGAATAAACCTCAATGATCAATAAGTATATAAAAACATGCTTGATATCATGACATATCACAGAAATATAAAGGAAAACTACAATGAAATGTCTCTGCATTCCACAAGATAGTCAAAACTTTTCAAGTCTGACAATACCAAATGGTATGGACGTGAGTGAAGAGAAATCTTATATATAGATTGCTAGTGGAATTATAGATCAGTACTTTGGAAAAAAATTTGACATTACTTGGTAATTTTAAAGATAATCTAACCTACAATCTAGAAATTCAACTTCTTGCTATTACCCTAGAGAATCTCTTCTATGTGCCCACAGGAAATGTTCTCAGGCACATTTTTGTAATAGAAAAAAAAACAAGCATAGCAAAAACAGCAGCAATATATAAATGTCTATCATAGGAGAATGGCTAAGAACATTGTGAAATAATAATAAAATGGGACACTACACACAGTGAAAATTAACAGCCTACTACCAGATGCATTAACATAGGTTAATCTTAGAAACATAATATTGGACAACAAAAGCAAATTGCAGAAGAATACTTATGATTTGACACTTATTTATAAGAATTTTTAAAACCTGCTTAACTAAACACTTTGTATTTTAGGAATGAATAAGGATGTCTACATGTGCCGCAAAATATTAAAATCAACATAATAATACAAAAATTAAATTGGGATGATGATTACCCTGGAGGAATGAGGGAGAAAGGGTCAAGAAAGGACAGAGGACTTCAAATTATTAGTAATGTTAAATTTCTTAGCTCGGTGGTTAGTATGCAGGAACCTATTTGATTAATATTTTTATATGAAATACATATTAGTTTATATTTGTCTAGTATTTCATAATAAATGACAAGACTAATATTATTGGTAAGTGTGACTTGGCAATTAAATGCAATTTTCTTAATTTACTGGTACACGTTGTTAAGCTCTTCTAGACCACACTGGAGGAATATTACTGAAGAAATCAAGGCACATGACTCAATAAGATTTGAATCTGGCTAATTGAAACTAATTGCTGAGAGGCATCCTGTGAATTGCTCAATTTTATCATTAAGTTCAGGGAAAGAGAAACCACTGCGAAAAATCAATGAAACTACACCTAAAAATGTACCTTGCTTGATTATGCAATGATTATGTTTAGCTTCAATTAATTATGACAATTAAGTAGTTCTTACTATACCAGTAGCATTAACTCATTATATTAATTTGATATGGGGGAAAAAAAAAAAAAAACCAAAACACTTGTGGCCTGAAAGGGAAATGGCTTCCTTGTGAAATACTAGCACTCAAAAAAAAGGTTAATATGTCTCTTTTGAAGGGACAGCTGTAAAGACTCCTTTTGTAAAACATTTTCTATTATTTCTACTTCCATATCAGCTAATATTATACAATATTAAATATTGTACAATATAAAGTATATTAATACTAGAGGGAAAAACGTGCTGGTTAATTCACTTTCAAAATTCTGTACTGAACACATGCTATAGCCACCCCCTCCTTAATAAAATCTCTAGAAATGATAGAAAAGATATGAGGTAAATTAATAAATACATAATCGAGCACAAAATCAAAAAGAGAAACCTCAGTAAAACGGGAATTCTGTGAAGTTTCTGAAAGATGGAAAACAAAGGGTATTGTGTTGAAAGAGGAAATAATAGATCCAAGTGCCTGGAATTGAGGCCTATATCAAAAGGGGGGAACAACACAAAAAGTTATTCATTTTGGATGTTGTTGATACCAGGAATAGAAAGGAGCCGATGCCTGCGAGTTGGTAACTGAGGTACGGCAGCAAGATTAGTTAGGGCTGTTCCTGCACTTTTCTCTCCGCACTCAACTGGGCCATGCATTAGCAAGGGGGTGTCTGTCAGTTTCTTGGAGGGAGCAATAAGAATAGGAGCTTAAATAAAAGAATAAAGTAGTGCCCTGGAGAGCAACAGGGAAACAAGTTCTTGAAGACAAACTGCTGACCTGTCCATCCCCCAGTCTTACTTAAAATGCATTGTAGTATAATTCACAGTAGCATCTCTTGTCCATCAAGAAACCTTGATTAAAAAGTTGAGAACACAAACCTGAATTTCTATATATTTAATGAAAACCAGTTATGAAGAGGACACAATGAGCCCAGCAAATGAAAGAATTTACACCCAAGGAAAGAGAAATGGGACAGGGTTTTTAAATGAGCTTAATTTCTGAACAAGTGTAAGTTAATACTACAAAATGTTACTATCAAGACCAAAAAAAAACCCAACCTCATTATACCAAGTGAAGGAGACCAGGCACAGAGTCCTACCTATTGTATGCTTCCATTTATATGAAATGTAAATAGAAATCAATTTATAAAGATGAAATGAGATTAGAGGTTATGTAGGGCTGAGGAAGGACTGCTAAGGGGTGTGGAGTCTTTCTTTTTGAAGTAATGAAATTGTTCTAAAATTTTTGAGATGATGAATGTACAACATTGTGATTATACTAAAAGCCACTGATTATATACTTTGGATAGGATAGCCAGAAGCAGCAGCTATATGTAGAGTGGGGGAAGCATTGAGAGACTGAAAGGTAAGGAATTGTCTCCTTTGTTTGTCTGTTTTTTGTTTATTATTATTATTATTGAAATAATGAAAATGCTTTAAAAATGATTGAAGTGATTAACACACAACTATGTGATTATACCAAATACCATTGATTGTACACTTTGGATGAATTGTATGCTTTATTAATATGTATCAATAAATTGATTTGTTAAAAAATAAGCTTAATTTATATCCTTAGAGGGTAAAAACATCAAAAGAAGAACTGTATAGCAGATTCAGAAATTCCAAATCCTTAAATATTTCCAGAAAGAGACAATAGAGATAATGGAGGGGGGATTTTCTGAGCTACTAGTTCTGAGCTACTACAGCAGTGGGAAAGTGAATGGGCTTATCCTAAAGGAGGTAGTCATAGAATGGAGAGACCCAAAATCTTTATGTAAAACTACACCCACATCCTGTGAGCTGTGTATTCCTAAGTGAGAGTCCAAGGGTCTCAAGAAGAGGCTATACCTGGAAAGGTGAAAGAACTGAGCAAGTTCAACTGCTGCCCAATGACAAAAGAAAATCGAGTTTTGAATTTGAATCCAGCCAAATTATTTGCCTGGTAGAATAAAAATCATCACTCTTCAAGGCACTGTGATATGACCCAGAAACTCTACAACATATATACAATGTCCAGTGTGTTGGGGGCCTCTCAAGTCATTCCAGGTTCAGTGATTCACTAGAAAGACTCAGCATAAAATCATACTCAAGACTGATTTATTACAGAGAAAGGATACAAAAAATCATCAAAAGGAAAAGGAATAGGAGATGAAGTACAGAGGAAACTAGGTACAAGCTTTTAAGAGTACTTTCCCAGTAGAGTCATATGGAACATGTTTAATTCTTCCAGAATCAAATTGTGACAAAACATGTAAAGTGTTATTTACCATGGAAGCTCATCAGAGACTCAGTATCCAAGGTTTTTATTGGGGGCTGATTATGTAGACACCCTCTGCCTATCAGATAGCAAAACTCTGGACTTCCAAAAGGAAATGAGGTGTTCAGCACTAACCATATTGTTTTGCATAGACTGTTTAGGTACAGTGAGCTACTCTCATCAGTTAGGAAATGGTGGGAATGCTCCCCAAGTCCAAAGCCCCAGATGCCAGCCAAGGGCCAACCTTTTAAACAGGCCTTTCTAAGGATTGCAGTCTTAGACCTGCAATATTAACTCCTTTTTTTTACACATCCAATATACAATAAAATTTGCTAGATGTGGAAAAGTAGGAGAACTATGACCCATAGGAGGCAAGAAAAAATATAGTTAATATAAATTTATTCTAAAATGACTCAGATGTTGGAATTATCCAGCAAGATCTTTAAAGTAGGACTTACAAATATGATCAAGACTAAAGGAAAGTGCAATCATAATGAATAAACAGATGAGCTGTATCAACAGATATATGAAAACTATATATAAAAAAAAAAACCAAATGAAAGTTCCAGAACTGAAAAAAATTTGATATTTGAAATAAAACAAGAACATGCACTAGATGGGATTAACAGCAGTTTGGAGAAGGCAGAAAAAAGGTAGATAAATAGAAATTATCCAGCCTGAAGAAAAAGATTGAAGAAAAGAGTAAATAGACCTTCAGTGACCTCTGGAACAATATCAAGTGGTCTAATACATATATGTAATTGGAGTCCCAGAAGGATAATAGAGTAAAATATTTGAAGAAATAATAACCAATTTTTAATACTAAGTGAAAAATATAAAAGCCACATATGTAAGAAGCTCAGTGAACCCTAAACAAGATAAATACAAAGAAAACATACCCAGGCACATCATAGTTAAACTGCTGAAAACCAAGGATAAAGATAAAATTTTGAAAGCAGCCAGAAAGAAATGCTACATTTAACACATTACAAGGATTCAATTAATAAACGACCTCTCATCAGAAACAATGGAGATTTAGAAGACAAAGAATTGAAATCTTCAGTGCTGAAAGAAAAAATAAACCAAAGCAGAATTCTGTTTTTAACAATTCATTAAAAATGAAAGCTACCTTCCACCTTCCCTCCTTCCCCCTTTCTTTCCTTCCTCCCTCCTTTAATAATTCAGTCCAAAATCCATGCAAGGTAGGTGTCTGTAAGGGTGGCAGGCCCAGAGTGTGGTGTCAGAGCTCGAGTAAGTTAAGAAAGGTATGTGGGTGACAGCAGACATTTTTACAGAAATATTAGTTACATATCAGGGAACTGATACAGTAACTAAAATATTGAAAATTATTGGCGGCAGGCTTCTCACTGTTGCAAAAAGCAGGTACTAATAACATATAGGTAGAAATCTAGAATTACTTTATTGGATTGGATTGGAACTGAAGGTATCTGTGTGAATTAGCATATACATAATCAGTAGCAATGAGTACATATAGTACCCAGATCTTGATTTTTAAATAACACTTTCCAGCAAAAGAAATCAAGACTCCTTGGAGAAAAACCTGATTCAAGGTTGGGACTGGAAAACACAAGATGAGCCTGGAATATCTTATTCACCAGAAAGCAACAAGCGATCAAAAAAAAATGATGGGGACATTACAAAAGGATACATGTGCCCACTTGGAGAGGCTCCTACTAGTAAAATCTAGAAAAATTTGAGCATCAAAATAAAGAGGTTAATGGATTATAACTTATTGACTAAATAAAGAATCTGTGAGTCTGTACTGGTGGAAAAAATGGGTATAGAAATGAATGGTGGAGAAGAAAATTTCATCCTTACAGAAGAATGCCAACCAATAAATATAGAATGATGGATTTAGAAAAGCATCAGTTGGTGCTTAAACTAATGGGTAAAAGTTTGGTGAGGAAAACTATCTCCCCCAAACTACTCACTAATTACAATGGCAAAAAGAGTAACTTCACAGCAGAGAGCCTGGCAGATGGCACCTTAATCAACTTATCAAAGTTAACGTCATTTATTCTGGAGCAAACCAACCTCATGTGCCTCTTGATATCATGCACTGAGAAGAACATGACTTCACTTCTGTGGGGTTCTTTCCTGAAATGAAAAACCTGAATTTAATCATGAGGAAACATCATGAGGGACATTCTGCAATATTATTGACCTGTCACAATGTCAAGACTAAAAGGAAAAAAGGCTCAGGGAGATAGAGAACCGGAAAGAGTGTTGCTACTACCCTTTTTTAAAAACAACAACAACAACAACAACAAAAAACAATGATCAAAAAGTCAGGAAAATTGCGAATTCATGAATTTTCTTGAACCCACCATAAAGCTAAGGTTACAGGGCAAGGAACTGGCCCACTATCTAAGGAGAGGCAGGCACTTTCAAGGACAGATAAGAAGCAAGCACTGGTTTGTCTGGGGTAGGCACAACCGGACACCAGTAAGAAAGTTTCAGCTAAAGTAGTTTTGCAAATTTGTGGGAGTTTTGTGTGCACTGATGAGAGCCTGAAGCCTCTGGCTGCATAACTGGGCAGGTCTGAACCCTTTGCAAGATTTTTCTCTACACCCCCAGGTGCACACAAATAGATTATAGAAAGAATTAAGAGAGTGCTCTTTTTAGTGCAGACCTGGGGGAACAAAACAGCTGCAGTTGAGAAAGGGGCACAGAACCTTCTCCTCTATCTTCCCTATGGAGTAAAAGCCTTAATCTGACAGGAGAAGTGAAACAATCAAAGAAGCCATAGAATTGCCATAGAAGTTCAGTTAGTTTATTTTAAAGTGAATTTTTATTGAATATAATATCATAGAGTGCACAAATAAGAGTACAACATAATGCATTTTCATAAGATGAACATACTTGTGTAATAGCTGCCACATCAGAAAGTAGAACATTATCAAAAACCCAGAATCCCCAACTGGCCCAGTTGCTTTCCCCCAAATATAGCCACTCTCTTGACTTCTAACACTGCAGATTTGTTCTGCTTGCTTTTGAAATTTACATAACTTCAATTATGTACTATGGATATACGGTTAGTTTTAACATTCCAAGAAAATAAAGGCAATATACCATAAGATAAGCTTGAAATGCCAGATCCTGATTAACAGTATCTCTTGGGTTAGATAGTACCAAAGACATCCAGTGATTACCAGAAAAGTAGGTCATATCTGTGTCGACACCTCTTCTCAATCTCAGTGATTTAAATTTATATCTAGGATCTTCATTAGAGAGCATACATCCATTAAAATGTAGCTTGAAAATCTTGGAAAAGTTATGATAGACTTGCTGATGTTTAGCTATTATACATGCTGAAGGAGAAACTGGAAACTACCAGAAAAACACAAAAAGGAGTTAATAATTGCAAAATGCCATCACAGAAATCAGGTTGGAAGGAGTGATCCTTTAGAGCAGAAGTTATGAAGTTTTCCTTCTGTTTTATCTGTGTAGTTACCAGTGTTGTTTAGGAATCTGATAGGGTTGCACTTTCCTATCCCCTTGAAGTGGCATGTGACTTGTTTTGGTCAGTGATATGTGAGCCAGTGTGTGATCTGCCATGTTCGTTTCCCTCTGCCATGGGGATTACAAAGCAAGTGCTGAGTGAACACCATGAGTGCAGACCCCTGCTGACCTGCACTGCAGATACTCCGTGAGTGAGAAATCACTTTTGCATGTGTTAAAGCCACTGAAATTTGTGGGATGTTTGTTTCTGTGGCAAAACCTAGCCTAGTCTTACTGATAGAGTGTTGGCTTCCATTTCTATATTGAAATGATTGAAGGATGAAATCATGGTATGACTACTTTTTCCTTTGAAAGAAAAGTATTTGTGATTATCTGAGATCACAATGATTGAATATTGAGTGGGCTCATCTGATTTCCATTAATTGTCATATGTGCAAATATCATTGTGATCTCAGATAATCACAAATACTTTTCTTTCAAAGGAAAAAGTAGTCATACCATGATTTCATCCTTCAATCATTATAAACTGATTTTCTTCTGAGTCAAGTATTGTTTAATGTAGAAATGGACTGATGGGTAAGACAGGAAATATAAAGCACAGTGATATTGAAACACTGGTTCGTGAGGTGCACAGAAAGGATAATAGTTCTGTGAGTGAGTCCAAAGGTGTGAAAGATGACTTCATCCAGAACCATGAGTTGCATCCATTTGGTCCCAATTCTCAATTTGCATGTCAGGAACACTCTAGGACTCCCAAAGACAGTGAGAAAAAGATGAAATGGTGAAAATTACATAAACATGCCTTTTTATTCATTGGGAATGAAGACCATCCACACCTGCCAGGTGGTGTTGTTTGCACACTTGCAATTGCAATGATCTGTGGTTAACTCTCCCTTGTTGTCATTTAGCAGCAAACCTCCAAATTATACAAATGAGCAGAGTGAGTTTTTAAAATACAAAATGCAAGAATTCTACATATCAGACCATCAAAATGATTCTTAAAATTTTTAAGTAGCATAATATATGGATCAATTTTAATCTATGCATTGTCTAGTCAATTACTAAATCACATATTTATGTACCTTTTGAATTTCATTTGTTGAAAAATTATACATTTTCTTAAATAATTAATTTAAAACAAATCACATTTCATACATCACTCTTAAATGGTAAAAAAGTAAAATTCATCTTTATGCAATATGATTATGATTAAATTTTAATTAAACTTTATATTATTTAACAGTATAATGATCTGAAATGAAACATATGTGAACATTTTCCCTTAAAACTATTTCTTTACCACTTACCAGAAAAAATGCCTAAAGGATCAAAAAAATGTTCTAAGGTTTATAAGGTTATTACATATTTTTATGAAAGAGGCCCATAAGTCAAGTAAGAGGCCCATAAGTCAGTGTTCTAAGAAAGTGTTAATATCTTTATAAATACAATTCTAGAGTTTAAAATTCTATGAAATGAATTGTTATATAAAATTAATCCCCATTAATAATTATAGATCCATTTGTTGATGGACAAATCACTTTTATGTATTTTTCTATTTTATTCCTCTGTACAAGTAGCCATTTTTAAAAACACACTTTTAATTATTTTTAAAAGATATGTAGATTACATAAAATGTTACATAAAAAAATATAAGGGATTCCCATATGTCCCACTTCCCACACCTCCCACTTTTCCCCACATTAACAACTTTTTCATTAGTGTGGTACATTTATTGCAATTGATGAACACATTTTGGAGCATTGCTACTAAGCATGGATTATAGTTTACATTGTAGTTTACACTCTCTCCCACTCAATTCTGTAGGTTATGGCAAGATATATAATGGCCTGTATCTGCCATTGCAATATCACTCGGGTCAAATCCAAGTCCTGAAAATGCCCTCGTATTGCACCTCTTTTTCCCTCTCCCTGACTATAGCACCTCCAGTGGCCACTGTCTCCACATCAATGATATAATTTCTTCCATGGCTAGAATCACAATAAGTCTATAGTAGAATACCAGTAAGTCTATTGTAGTCCATATTTTATTCCCCAATCCTGAGGATTCTGAGAGGGGACTTTGATCCCATATAGCTGATGGATGGGACTCTCTTGCTTGCAGTTGTAAGCTCTCTCAGTTCTTTGGTATGGTGGTTGTCCATCCCCACCTCCTTGTTAGTTGTCCTGGGTGAGTCCAATGAACTGGAGAGCAGGTGTAGCAACTCTGCTTAGGCTCAGGGACCAGCTGGCACATGGACAGGCCAGAGATTAAAATCTATTGGATATACACCTACCAACTCCAGCACCAATTATAGGTTCAAATAAAAGGGAAAGAAGAGGCATGTGTAGAGAAGTCACATCTGAGTCCAACTCTGTCACACTTGGGAGCACAAACCCCAAAGTAGGGCCCACTGGCAAGGCACCAAACTCCGGAGCTATCTGCCATGACTGTAGGAACTGGGTGTCTCTGTAGCCCTCAGGAGCCCCACTATTTGGGGTAGTATCTCCCTTGGCTGTCTATGAGATCCTGCTGAGACATGCATAACTGTTACCTCTCTGATGACCTCCCGACTCACTTTGAAGTCTCTTAGTTATATAAACTCATTTGTCTTTACCTTTTCCCCCTTTTATTCGAGGTCTTTTTGCAGTTGTATCACCAGCCGGTGCTTGGTAGTAATCCCTCGGTGCCAGGGAAGCTCATGCCTGGGAGTCATGTCCCTTGCTGGGGGGAAGATAATGCGTTTATATGCTGATTTTCAATTAGCCATCTTTGTAGTTAAGAAAAGAGGGTTAGAAAGTTAAAGAGATTTGCCTAAAGTTAACACTCAAATTAGTGATGGAGCACGATGAGATCTCTAAAAATCATTCACTTTTCTCTATGTCATGATCAGGAATAAACAAACATACCCAAAAGTATTAATAAGGATATATATTTTGATGAGAAAAAATTTTAAAAGCTGTAATATTTGGTCTAATGAGAAGTGAAGGAAGGAGAAAACTAAAGACTGTAGCATGTTAGATGGTTCCTATATTATCTTATAGCATTTTAAGGGGTGGATAAAGATTACATTCATAAATCCTTTTCTTCCATGGACATAAATAATAATCACTTGCATTTATTAAACACCTTATATGTGCTGGTAGCCACATGTACATGAACTCATTTCCATTTTGCAACAGTTCTCAACTTAGGGCTTATCATTGTACTTTAAAGATGGGGAAAGTATGACTTGGAGAGAGAGATCAATAGTCAGTAAATGCAAGTGCCTGGGCACAAAGTTAGTTGTGTACATCTCTTTGTCCAACACTTCACCACTGTGATCGATGGGATCCACTGTGATCTACTGTGACCTACTGGACAATAAGTCAAATAGCAACAAGACAAGAGAAGGTTAAAGGATTTTGTTGTTGTTGCTATTATTATTTTGTTTGTTTTTAAATTTCTGAGCTTCCAGAAGAAAGTCTCTAGTTCCTGTGTGCTCAGACCAAAGGCAGCTTTGAATTTTTAATTGTAGCCTTGTTGATGTGGGAAGGAGCCATGTCATGGAGCATTTTGAGATCATGTGCTGAGATGTTTTATATTCCACACATGCCCAGAGACCCGTTTCATCTAGCCTGAGTCTAATTTTGTCTTTACTGAGCCACATTACACGGGAAAGGAGCCTCCCTGAGAATGTACAGCTTATATTTCATACAGCACCACCTTTTAGAAAACAAAACATGGGGAACAATTCTTTCTCTGCTTTGGGCAGTAAAAATGTTATAACTCGCTCAATCTCCTAACCATGTAAATGTGCACACTGACAGGGCTTCCTGGTGCTCAAAACCCCCATGTATATTGACACACAGTCTGTATAGTTCACAACATATACATTTTCTCTTTACTAGTATGAATATGTATTCATAGTCACCATATAGTATTCCTAGCCTGCAAATGCTATTTTTGCCCCTTGAAAATGCCTCATGATTTTATATATTAAAGCTAATATTACCCTGTGAACTTCATGTTTCTCAAGATAATTGGAGGTATCCTGGGGAAACACAAATCCAAAATAAATTGTGAAAACTAAATTCTAGGATGTACTCAGTTAGCAAGAAGGGAATGGAATTGAACATCAGGCTCCTGGAATGTTTTTATAATTATATGATATTAGGTACGATGATAGGTTCTTTGGATGGCCGGACACAGCTTAAAGACACTCAGATAGGAGAAAGGCAGAGCTCTTTGTTACAGCTCCAGATGAGAGAAGGCTACCATGCAGGCCACAAAGAGGGTTGCACCTGGGAACAGGGTAACAGCAAGCTGGAGCCCTAGGAGGCGGCTTCAATATGGCAAGCGAGGTGAGCTTGGCTAGGTTTGGAGGGCTCCCTGGGGAGTGGCTCATTGGAATATAATTTTGTAAGCACCTCAGCACAGGGGCTGTCCCTGAATGTTAGGCAGGTGCATAGTGGCCCCCGAGTGTGAGAGCTCGATAGGGCAAGTGGCTGGGGTGTGCACTTAACCCGCTATTCCAGAAAGAACTGGCAGGCCTCTAGCCAGCGCCTCAAAACTGAGTCGAGAGCCTTTTTAAAAGAACTATATTACATGGAAATGGTGGGCAGTAACATACTCTCTCCAGGGAAGGTCCTTCTGATAGAGAAAACTAGAAACCTGAGGGCCCAGGGCAAATCTAAGTTGGGAAGCAGTGAGAATGACAAAGTGTCACAGGCAAGGACTGGGAACCAGGGAGAGGGTGGCTCAGGACAATTTTCTAAATGGTTCGCCTGCTATGTTGGCTGGCCCTTATTGAACCATCCAAGCAGCTCAAGTGGAATCTCTTACTTTTGGTGGATCTTGAAAAGTCCATGTGGCCTCAGACACATAAATTATAAGTCAGTGATGGTCTTCAATGAGCTTGAACCATATTTAGTGCCAGAAAATGCCATCGTTGACCATAGCTCCATAAAGAAAGTACGTTGATTAGAAAAGAAGAAAAATGAAAAGGGAGAAATTGATGAAAGGAGAGTGGGGGGCACTGAAGTAATTTACAGAGTGACAAGGTGAGAGAGAGGGGGCAGAGTAAAGGAGAGCAAAGGTGAGATGAGAAAGGCATGGCTGCCATGGGGTCAAGGGGCTGGACCATCGAGGACACCTACATGTCGGCATCTCTTCCCATTCTTCCTCAGAAAAAGGCCCTAGTGCACAAAGGGTTATTCTTTGGGAAAAGGTGAGGAGGAAAGACCAAACAGGCTGTGGGGAGAGGCACTTAGTTGGACATGAAATAATACAAGGCCTTACAGTCTTCCTCCTGCCATCTTGGTGCTGATACAATCAGTAGATAGAATCTCTGTCGTTTACCGGCTGTGCAATTTGGGGAAAGCACTTAATCTCCTTGAGCCTTAGTATCTGTAAAATTTGAAAATACTAATACCTGCTTGATCAATTTCATGGATACCTAAGAAATAAAAGAGGGGAAAGCACTAGGTTACCTGTGAAGTCCTAGAAAATGACTATTAACTATTGTAGGATGTTCCTTGGGGGCCAGAGTGATGTGTTCCCCAAGAACTTGGAAGGAATGTCTCTAAGAGCATTTAACTAGCAACACACACACACACACACACAATGCAGGAGTAAGCCTAAGGGTAAACCTGCATGTGGAATGTCAGATTGTAGAGTTCTGTCACCCAACTTCAATGACAGGGACCTGGGTGCACAGGGAGGCTGAACGGGAAAGTGAGCACAATTTAGGTGGCAGAAATATACCATTGGTGTTGACTTAGATTGGAGGAAGACTGAACACATGAGTGGTTGTCAAGCTTGGTCCTAGTGTTTTTCAAACATTTTTAAATGACCGTTTTCAAAAAAAAAACTACAAGAGAATAAAATGGAAAATATCTGAGGTTATCGTGTGTTGCAAGGGTGAAATTGTTGAGTGAAACTTTTCTTTCATTGGTGTGTTGTCTGCCTAGCCCTGGGCTCCAGCTTTCTTCTCTGCCTTGCTGTGCTCCCTGGTGGATCATAAAATTTAGGCCCCTTGTTGATTCTCTGCTCACTGGACAGATTTCTGCCAATTATTGTTTTCACATGAATCCCTGTGAGAGGATGCCCTGATCTGCCATGGCCAGCTTTCCAGCGAACTTGCGGTAAATTAATACAGTGGCATTCAGCTTTATGTGTCAGCTTCAATGAACAGGGATGATGTGAGTCTTCTCTTGAGAGATGGATCTGCTTTCAGTGTGGGGAATAAAAATATTTCTAAGCCTGGCCTGGGGTGAATTCATCTGCCTATATGACCCTGTGGGAAAGCTTTTAATGACACATCATCTTTTCTTGTGATCTCCAATCTTGGGCCAGTACCTAGGGTGACCAACCACCCTAGTATGCAGAGTACCGAAAGGGGTTCCTGGGACATGGAACCCTTGGTACTGAACTGGAACAGTCCCGGGCATAGTGCAATGAGTTGATGATCTTACCAGCAACTTTGAGTTGAATCTGCAGCAGGCATTATGGCCGAGGAGTCATGAAGAGATAGTGATGTGAGGGCAGGAGGGAAAGGAGACACTTATTGCCCACAAATGGGCCCACAGAGCAGAGGACCAATCAGCCACTCAGGGAAGAGGGCAAGCTTCTGTGGCCTACAGATCCCCAGCAAGATCACCCAATTGTGGTTAACACCCTTCAGGTCCTTCAAGGTCCTTCCCATTCTCATCTCCCAGCTGTTCTGGAGCCTCTGACCACATGTCTTACTCCAGCACTGGGGCAAATAATTGGTAACACAGCCATCATACTGAGTCTGAGGCAAGCCTGGATGGATTGGAGTTGAATTTCCCAGGTCAGTTCCATGAGCAAACTGCTCATTAGCAGTCCCAGACTTCAGGCCCACCAGCAAACCTTGTCTGTAGCTACAATCAGAGGTTATTCACATTTAGTTGCATACATGTATTGCTCCACCATATGGTTATATTCCAGGGTGGCCTTAATGCCCCCTTTTTTCCTTAAGAAATTTTTTCTAGTGTGATAATAATATAATATAATATAATATAATATAATATAATATAATATAATAT
>JAKSZT010053860.1:1140384-1276209 GCA_026826555.1 Tolypeutes matacus | reverse complement strand
TATAATATAATATAATATAAAACATAAAATGTGCCATTTTAACAATTTTAAGTTGCATTAATTACTTTTACAATGTTGTGCTACCATCACCATCTTGTATTATTAAAACTTATTCATCGCCCACAACAGAAACTCTTTACCCATTAAGTATTAACCCTTCATTCCTCCCAACCCCCACGTCCCAACCCCTGGCAACCTCTAATCTACTTTCAGTCTCCATGAATTTTCTTATTTTGGATATTTCATGTAAGTGGAGCTGTACAATATTTGCCCGTTAGTGTCTGGCTTATAGCAGTCAGCATAATGTTTTCAAGTTTCATCCATGTTGCAGCATGTATCAGAAATTCGTTCCTTTTCACGACTGATGAATATTCCATTGTGAGGATAGACTGCACTTCGTTTACCTGTGCATCTGTCAATGGACTCTTGGGCTGCTTGTGCCTTTGGGCTACTGTGAATAATGCTGCTATGAACATTGGTGGACAAGCATCTGTCTGAGTTCCTCCTTTCAATTCTTTGGGACCTATACCTAGAAGTGGAATTACCAGGTCATATAATGAGTCTATGTTTAACTTTCCGAGGAACCACCAAAATGTTTTCCATAGTGGCTGCAACATTTTACATTCCTACCAGCAGTGCATGATTTCGTCAATAACTACCAACACTATTTTCCATTTTAAAAAATAATAGCCATCCTACCTTAATATCCTTTTACTAAGAGTCTTTGCAAGCCTGTAGGGTATAACTCAGAGATGGAGGACCCTTTTGAGATACCTGTTGTGAAGTGATGGAGCCCCTACTAAACACCACAATATCTATATCTTAGAATCCACTCTGTGTCTAACTCACTTTCTGGGGGGAGAGGCAGGTATGGCATATAAACAGAATGATTATTGGCCCTGAAAAAGAAGGCAAGTCAGAGGAAAATATCTTTCCTTAAACAGGTTTAGAAATATTTCCTTTCAAATCCAACTGTTGTAGCAACAATTGCACCACAGTCAATTGTTGGGTTTTTTTGCAGTTGCATATTTCTAGTTTATATCGAGAGAGAATTTGTATACCCAAAATGCCCTGATGCCAAGTATACAGTTTAAGTTTGACCAACATATACAACCTGTGACCGCCACACTAATCAAGACAAAGGGACATTTTCATGTCTGATTGTAAATGGGATAATCAGCTTTTTATTAAATCATGCTTTTATTTTATTATTTTTTTTAAAATTTTTTTTTTTTTTTTTTTTTTACCGGGAGGTACCGGGAATCGAACCCCGGTCTCTCCATATGGTAGACGGACGCCGAACCTCTTGAGCCACATCCGTTTCCCCATGCTTTTATTTTTAATTAAACTTTTTATTTTGAGATAACTGTAGATTCACGTGCAGTTGCAAGAAATAATACAGATTCTGTATACCCTTTACCCAGTTTCTCCCAATGGTAGCATTCTTGCAAAACTCTAGTATGCTACCCCAACCAGGAAGTCGGCATTGATGTAGTCAAGCCACAGAACAGTCCCAGCACTGCAAGCGTCCTTCAGATTGCCCTTGATAGCTACCCTCATCTCCCTCCCTAAACCCCTGGTAACCTCTAAGCTGTTCTCCAATTGCGTAATTTTTCATTTCAAGAATGTCACACAAATGAAATCATACAGTATGTACGTAACCTTTTGGGACTGGCTTTTTTCACTCAGCAAAACTCCCTGGAGATTCATCCAAGTATGTATCAATAGTTGGTGCCTTTTTATTGCTCAATGGCATGTCATCTAAATGGCTTTTATATCTTTGGCAAGTCGCTCTGCCTCTCTCAACTTTACTTTTCTCATCTGTAAAATGAGGGGGTCGGACTGGGTGACCCTTAAGATTTTTTTCAACTATAAAATTTTTATGTTATGGATTCTCACCTCCCCTTAAACGTCATTCTGTGATTATAAAACACCACTCTCTCTATTCTGTCATCCAGTCTGCTTCCAGGCTAAAGACAGGTTTATCAAGCCCTGTGGGAGAAGGGGATTGGGAAGGATATGGGAGGCTGGTCAGCATCAGGTGTGAAGTGAGGACCTGACTATGTTTTCTCCTGGATTTTCAATCTAATCAATGACTATGGGAGCTAACCATGGATTTGGGTTATAGGGCCCTTTTCTCTCTACCTCAGTGTCAAAAAACTTCATTGCTTGACATACATTACTTGATTTTTGTCCTAGACTGAAAATCTGATGGATCAAGTACAAGGTGGAGGTCATAAGTAAAAGAAGCCCTCAAAATAGTCTACCTTGTAAAAATTTTATGACATTTGCCAGAAGCCATCAAAAAAAGGTCCACAGCTTTGCAAATCATGTTCCAGTTGAGCAATTATTCAATTCGTGTAGGGTTCTGGCTGGCACCATGTTGGAGTTGTGGGGAGTGAGATTGAAGCCCTGATAGACTTGATGAATAATGGAGAGCCATATTTCCATTTGAGAAGAAGTCAAGCAGCACTAGGTTGATAATAACCATGCTTCCATCGTATCTGCTGGAAAAGCAGGGGCCTTCCCTGCTGTGCCTCCCTAGTACTTACATATTCAGGGCAAGGTGACTGCATAATACTTCCTAGAACGCTCCATGCGTTCTTTCTGGAACAAGGGCAGCCATATACAACGCTGACATCTGAACCTCCACCCTAAGTTGTTTAGCTGACCACCCGAACTGCGCTGATAATTCTTTATCATTAATTATCCTGTGCTTTCACCCGCAGCTTCTCAAAAGACTTTTTTTCCAGTTGCCTAAGATGCCATATGTCATTTATTTTTCGTGTGTCAATTTTCTCCGTTTTCAGATGAAAATATCTTAGAGAAGTAATTCCCGACTGCTTCTGCAACTCCCCAGGACGTCTCCAATTATCTCAAGAGGTGTCACAACATTCTCCCCAAACAAAATTCTAATTAATTCATTAATAAAAAGCAGGAGTGTTTGAGACAGTAGGGGGGAAAGCAGGACTCTGAGTTGTCACAAAACCCAGCAATGGTAAAGGAGTTGTTTCCAGAAGGTCGGGATTTGTTGAGAGTGGTAGTCTTCCCTCTAGAGTCCCTGGCAAAGCCCCACGGCCCTCACCCTTCCTGTGCCCTCTAAGGATGAGTGTCAGCTCTATGAGGAAAAAGCTTCAAGAGATCTTGAAGGCACCCAGCCATTTGGAGAATGAAATTAAACTGCTTATTTCGGGATGATTTAGTTCTTGATATCCAGGGTTATGGGCAGTGCCATATTTTTAAGTGAAGTAGGCATTGTTTGGAAATAATGTTAAAAATATCTCGCAGGTTCTTGGGGGACCAAGGATCCTGAGAAGCTGCACTAATGGTATTAGTGTGAATTCTGGCATGCTGAGTGGGGCACGGGTCTATGGCATGCAAAGAGGAGGTGCAAGACAGGAAGATTTTTCTTTTCCTTTCAGAGCAGTATTTAAAACGACAGAAGCTTGTCTCAGGCACTCTTCTATCTCCTCTTCCTTGCCTTTCTCTCTAGGCCCTTGAGTCCTGTGAAACTTTCAGCAGCCTACTCAAACTGTCATACCCCATCCCCAAATGCTCCATGAGCCACCAATTTGAATGTGAATAAGAAAAAAGAAAAACCTGCAGTCTTTAAGACTGCACATTATTTTAAAGGGACTGTTGCTCCCATTTTTAATTCTCTTCTCAAAATTTCCACTTGGATAGTTTACTGACATCTCAAACTCTATATCCACAAAACTGGACTCCTGACCTTTTTCTCAATATCCTCTCCTGCATGATTTCAGGTAACAGAAACTCAGTGGTCCCAATGTCACAGGCCAACAGTCTTCATGTTATTGTAGACTCTTCTCTCTCTCGCACCTCATATCTGATCCTTTGGCAAACCCGAGCATCTTGACCTACCACCAGCTTCTCTCCTGGTATGCGCACCAGCATCGCTACCAGATTCTTGCAACTGCTTGTAGTGATCTAACTGGTCTCCCTTCTTTCCACCCTTGTCTCTGTATAGTCATTTTCCCCCAACAACTGCCAAAGCAATCCTGCTCATTGTAAGTTCAAATCACTGCACTGCTCGAAGCTCTCCAGGGTTTTGCCATCTCACACAGAGTAAGAAAGAAATCCTTACAATATTTTATAAGACCGCCATGATCTCCCCATGCCCCAGCTGAGTCTGACCTGCTTTCCTGCTCATCCCAACAGCCCCCTCCCCACCCCCGCAGCTAAGTATCATGGTGGTTCCTTCAAAACACCAAGCCCACTCCTGTTTTGTTCACCTGGCTCCGGTAGTCACAAGACTGACTCTGTACCAACTTCAAGTCTCATCTCAGCAAGGTCTTCCTTGATTAGTCTATTCTAAAGAGCAACTTTTACTCCCCATCACTCCCGCTCACTCACTATCCCTCTTTGCTGCCTTCCTTTGCTGCATTGGACTTATCCCCTTCTAAGAAACATTCTCCCATCAAGTGGGAAGAATACTTCCCCTTGAATGAATACACAGTAACTTATATTTGATTAATTCTCTAATACCCTAGTCTGAGGAAATAATTTTTTTTTTAAAAAAAGAACGTTATTCCAAATAAATTTCTCATTGGCGAATCTTCAGAGTATAAAACATCTGAAAGGAAAACTTAGGCAGCTTTGGAAGGCGGGGAGATTTACATGCGCAGGTGGGGTGTGTGACTGCAGGGGTTCAAGCGAAGGGTAGGAATGTCGTGTGGGCACAACAGCCTATGAGTCTGTTCCTAATCAGGCCCCCCAAACTCTCCTACACACATACTTCTTTTTAGTCATCTAAGTCTGAACAGAGAGAAAATTGACCATGTTTCCCACAGGGGCTTCCCTTCTATGGCAAATGGTCATCTAGTGGTTTTGTGTAGGGCCGTGTGCACAACGAATAAGGATGCTGTTTATAAACAGCATTTTACTTGTAAATTGGGCAATAGCTGTATTTTTTGTTATTGCACGTGAAAGGCTTAAGATTGAGCCTGGGAAACAGAAAAATGCTCTATGTGTTGGCTATTATGCAATATAAATATATAAAATAATATATATATGTAATATATAACACTAATTATATGAGTTAGTATTTTAAGGACTAGTCAAGAACAAGAGGGTAAAATAACTGCTGGGTAATTACAATAACTTTTTCAACATATATCACCCCTGATCTCCATTTAAGAAGCTATGAAAATAACCTAATTTAACTTGGAATGTTAGGGCTCTACCCTGAAGCTTGTAATCATATTATTTAATGCCCTTATGAGATCCCCATTGCCAGACATGAAAACATAAAAGGCCATTTCATGCCTTCATTAATAAATGCTGCAATTACCTTCTAAAAAATACAGCCATGTTTACCAATTAATTTTAATGGACCCGGTCACAAGTAAGCATTTCCCATGCAATATGTTGCTGATTAAAACCAGAGCATTATTTGCATATTATGAAGTAAATCATCCGGTAGGTATTTATGGGGAAGAGCATATTTTACCTCTTAATTTGTTAAATTTAACATCAATCATTTTAGGAGTTTGCTTCTCACGACTTGTATGGTCTGAAACCATAAGCATGAATTTACCAACAATGTATTTTGGACCAATGTATTTTGGTCCCACTCACAGATATCTCCCACTTTTCCAGTGCATCCCTCTTTTATTCTATTCATGGAGCACTGGAATGGGTTAGTCACAGCTTTGCTTGAACAAAACCCTGTTCTTTCTGCATCAGTTTGCTCAATTGTAACAGGAGTGCCACAGCGATTCTCCTACTTCCTCCTTTATAGCAGTGTCCTTCACCTCAAACCATACGACCCCCCCCATACACACATTTTAAAACATTTTTGTTAAAGAATAACTTTAGATTTACAGGAGAGTTGCAAAGAGAGTGCGGAGAGTTCCTGATGCTAACATCTCACTTGACCTTGGTACATTTATCAAGACATAGAAATGTCACCCTGGTGGGAAACGGGTGTGGCTCAAGAGGTTCGGTGTCCGTCTACCATATGGAGAGACCAGGGTTCGATCCCCAGCTCCCCCGACCTTGAAAAAAAAAAAAAAAAAAAAGAAATGTCGCCCTGGTTTGAACCCACCTTAGCCTTTTCTGCCTCCAAAGTTGAACTCTTCTCATTCTTGCTTTGTGGCATACCTCTGCGTTTAGTCAGTGGCTCCATCCTTTGAGCTCTAGCTGCCGTCATTGTCGCACAGAAAGCGCCATCACAGGCCACTCCAAGCCTTCGCAGGCGGCATCTTCCCTTGCAATCTCCCAGACCTCAATAGATGTGGCAGATCATATGTTTAGTAGACAATGTTTGCTGTTATGCCTCATTTTTCCTGTGCAATTGGAAGCTCTTAGCAAAAAGAGACTATACCTGATAGTACGGTAGGTTCCCAAATTGGTATGCACAAATGAATTACCTGGGAAACAGATACATATACCCGGGGCTGGCCCTACCAAGTCAGAGTCTATTGATTTTAAGTTCCTTAGAAAACAATGTAAAGAATCCAAATACTCTGTTTGGTGAGAGCCATCACCCTCAGCATATTACATAGTTCCTTTCCTGGGTCCTCATTTTAATCCCTATTTTTCTGTCTCCTCACCCTAGCCCACTGGGGAGCTCCATCTTTAAGGATTGATTGCTTAACCTCTCTAAGCCTCAGAGTGCTTATCTGTAAACTGGGCCTAAAAATAGTACCTTCCTCAAACAGCTGTTATAAGCACACAATGAAACATAATTTAGGCAAATGGCTTAATGTATACAAAGCACCCTGTCTGTCCCATAGGAGCCCTCAAAAAATATCAATTTGACTTTTTGCCAGACACTTTGTCACATCCTATTCTCATCTGAAAACGACAAGGCTAAATATGACAGTCTCTTGCAGGGCTCTGAGTCTATGAGTCTCTATTAACAGCGTCATTGTTATTTAGGCATTTACACATTTCCAAGAGACGGTCCATCTAAGCCAATCTGGCCTTCACCTGTACAGCATGCCTGTCCAAGTCTGTCTTGTTTATGCATCTGCCTTTCTTCCTAGATTACAGATTCCTTCACATCAAGGCTTAGCTGTTTATCTTAAAATCCCAGAGACCTTCAGACATAGGGGATGGGATGACAGTAAGAGAGGAAGATGAAGAAATTACTTATATTGGTTGCCTAGTCTCTGCCCAGTGAGGGCTTCATGGGTGCTTTTTCATTTCATTCTCAGTAGTGATCTCTACAGCGGGTCTTACTACTGAGCTTTATGGACGAAGAAACTGAGCCTAAAGCAGATGGCGCAACTTGCTCAAAATCCCACAAGCGTCAAGGCCGAACAATCCCGAAATTCTCATACTGTCCTTTTCACCCTGCTGACTCACCAAAGCAGCTCTCAAGAATCAGGGCTGAACTGAATCAAGTTGAAAATAGAGGAACTAAAAAAGGAAAATAAAAAACAAATAGGGAAGAGGAACTGTCTTTTATCAAACAATTAATTAAATACTTAGAGCAGACATCACTAATGCTCACCAATATATATGCTTCTTCTTCCTTCTGGGTACACAGCTGAACTCTATTTTCCTACCCCCCCCCTTACATTTGGGTAGGGTCACTGAACTAAGTTGGGGCCAAAGGAATGTGAGCAGAATGAATGCATACCACTTCCAAGACTGGTCCATCACCAATCTCTTCCACTGTTGCTTTTATATCCATGGCAAACTTGAAGGACATTTATTGGAGATGGCTGAATCTCAACATGAGATATCCTGGGTCCCTGAATGACTGCATGGAGCAGTCTCCCCATGCAGCCCTCTGCTTCTCTTGCCCTTGCTGACCATAATGGATTGTGAGGTCAACAAACAAGATGTTGTTATGTTAAACAATTGGGATTTGGGGGTTGTTTATTAGAGTATTTAACATGCCACAAAGTATTGTGGAGCAAATTAGGTAGAAAAATTACTGTAGAAAAGTACATATTAGTTCTTCCAATATGAATTTCTAAACAGATTGCAAAGTTGATAGTACATCAATAAACAATTATTTTTGATGTTTACTCGCTATCAGGACAGGCCACGTGAGTTGTTTTCTGAAGCATAGTTGGTGTACATCAGCTATAAGAAAGTTATGGCTTTCTTCAAGAGCAAAGCTTTATGGCCTCTCTTAAGGCTGGTCCTGGGCATTAAACTCCTTAGGTTTCTGTTGTAGCCAGCTTTCTGCTACTACTGCACTATACCTTAAATCTCACAAGCACTTTTGTAGCCTCTTTTCCATTTGATTCCCATAATCCTGGAGGTGGACCAGACAAGAAATGTTCATTGCACTCTGCAGATGAGCTCAGAGATGTGTAAGGTGACAGAGCTAACAGGTGGTACCCAACTTACTTGTCTCAAATCTATATCGTCTACGGCTCTGCCTTGCAATTTTGTGATCCAGCAATATCAAATGACTTCTGGTTCTCTAAATACAAAAATACACTTCCTCATCTTTGCAATTTTATTTGTTTGCCCACTGCTACTACTCTGCTAAGAGTATCGCCTTTCCTTCCTTCCCTCACCCATGCACACACACCTACATACAAAAGCTCATCTGGCTATGGGAATGTAAAACGGTGCAGCCTCTGAGGAAAACAGTTTGGCAGTTATTCAAAATGTTAAATGTAGAGTTAACCTATGACCTCAAAATTCTACTCCTGAGAGAACTGAATCGTTCATTAAATAACTAGTACATGAATATTCAGAGTAGCACTAATCACAATATTCAGAAAATGGAAACAACTCAAATGCCTATCAACTGGTGAATGGATAAATAAAATGCGGTGTGCCCATATTGCAACATATTATTCATCCATAAGGAGGAATGAAGTATGGATATACATGCTACACGTGGATGAAGCTTGGAAACATTATTTTCAGTGAATGAAGCCATTCACGAAAGGCCGCATATCATATGATTCCATTTATATGGAATGCCTAGAAGAGGAAAACCCACAAAGACAAAAAGTGGTTCTCAGAGTCTGGGGGGCAGGAGGGAATGGGAAGTGATTGCTCATGGGTATGGCATGTCTTTTTGGGTGAGGAAAATATTCTGAGATTAGTAGTGATAGTTGCACAACTTTGTGAATATACTAAAAAACACTGAAGAGTATACTTTAAATGGAATTTTATGGTCTGTGAGCTATATCTCAAAAACAAAAGGCAAAGAAAAAGTCTTACCATGCAGGCATCAACAAAGAAAAAGTTGTTCCATGCATGCATCAACTCCTTCAGAAATTGTTTCATTGACTGCCCTCTTGTGCTCCCATAGGATCCTTGGAATTACCTTTACTACCAGGTATTATGATGAAATGAATGGGACATATCTATAAATATTCTCTTGACAGTTATAGTGCTAGATCACTTGTTGGCGTCTCTGGAATTTTGGCTCCCTTTTCATTTCTGTCATCCTTATTTCTTATGGCCACACATACTTGAACTATTTTTTATTTTCAGAATTTCTAGATATTTTTAGCCAGGATTTTTTTCTGGCATCCTAGTCTGCCATGTTGCTGCTGGAACCAGAAGTTTGTTATAACTCCATAACTGGTTTCTTTACATGCAGTCTTGCAATTTTCCAATTTATTTGTATAATTACAGCCAGATAAATCATTTTGAAACTTAAATGTCACCCCTGTATTAGTCAGGATTCTCTAGGGAAACAGAATTGACAGGAGATATATGTAAATAGTATGAGATTTTATAAAATTCTCTCATGTGACTGTGAGGATGCACAAGTTCAACTTCCGCAAGGCAGGCCGCAAACCAGGGGCTCTGATGGAGGTCCTTGATGAGCTCCCAGGAGACGTTGACTGTGTGAAGTTGAGCTGGAAAATTCTCTTGGAATGCTGAAATCACGTCCCCTTTTAAGGCATTCAATTGATAGAATAAAAAGTCACTCATTGCTGATGGCAATCTCCTTGGTTGATTGTAGATGCAATCAGTCGTCTATGCAATCAACTCACTGATGATTAAAGTTCATAAATGTCTTTGTATTATAATTAGTCCAGTGCCTGCTTGACCAAACAACCGGGCAAATTACCTGGCCAAGATGATACATTATCCTAATCATCACAGTCTACTCCTTGTCAACTTGGCAGTCATACACATCACCCTGAACCATACTTAGTCTCTAAATAGAAACAATAACAGACATATATATATATATTTTTTTTTTTTCCACCTAACAATATTCAACTGTCCTGTGTACAACTGGAAATGCACTAATTCCCTACAGAATAGGGTGCAAGTCCTTGGGTAATATTCACTCTTAAACTTGACATCCTTAAATATTACAACATGAAACGAATACAACTTATGTCATATAAGGAAAAAAGGGAAGAAAACAAAGATATTCGTTTTGTGTACATATACAATCACACTCATAACAAAACAAGGAAGAAATATTCATGACCATTACAGTCCCCATTTCAGTAACTGGTCACGTGGTTGAAGTTCATATTTATCACTACCTTCTTCCACTACCCATTCTACGTTCCCGTTACCCTCAGCAAGCACCTCAGCTGGCCGTGGTTCTTTGCCTGGTGGGGTGACCCAAATTTTCATTCCTAAAGATTCTGGGTGATTATTAGTCCTGTTTGGATTGGGTTGTTGCAATTTTCCATTAATCACAGGGCATGGCAGTACTAGGAGATGCCCTAGAGGATCTCCTGTATTCCAGGCAAACTCTTCTTCACCTCCATTATGTAGATGCAGTCCTACTTCCCTTTGATAGTCAGGATCAATCACCCCAGCCAGTACAGTAATTCTCTTCTTTGCCTGTTGATTCAGAGGTAAGAGGAGCCCAAAGTGGCCAGGTGGCAGTCTTAACTTCCAGTTCAATGGAATCATTGTTGTGCTCCCTGGTGGCAGCCCTACTCCTTTTGGAACTAAGACTTGTAGACCAGCAGAGCTTGAGGTTGCAGGGACAGGAGGTAAAAATTTTCCTAGCAGATCAATAGGCGTAATAGTGAGTGGTGCCACTCCCATTTCCACCCCTTGATTCCTGGACCCATGAATCCTGGCTATGGGAGAAACAGCACCGTAGAGAGGATGCTGATTCAGAGTGAACACAGCCTCCTGGAGAACATTGCCCCAGCCCTGCAAGGTATTGCAAAAGAGTTAGCACTGTAATTGAGTCTTCAAAAGGCCATTCCACCGTTCCATCAATCCAGCTGCTTTAGGATGATGAGGACCACAGTAAGCCCAATGAATTCCACAGGCATGTGCCCATCCCCGCACATCATTTGCTGTGAAATGGGTTCCTCGATCAGAAGCAATGCTGTGTGGAATGCCATGATGGTGGATAAGACATTCGGTAAGTCCACAGATGGTAGCTTTGGAAGAAACATCGCGTGCAGGGAATGCAAACCATATCCAGAGTATGTGTCTATTCCAGTTAAAATAAATTGCTGCCTCTTCCATGATGGAAGTGGTCCAATGTAATCAACCCGCCACCAGGTAGTAGGCTGGTCACCTCAGGGAATCATGCCATATTGGGGGTTGTGGGGGTCTCTGCTGCTGGAAGATTGGGCACTCAGCACTGACTATAGCCAAGTCAGCTTTGTTGAGGGGAAGTCCATGTTGCTGAGCCCATACAAAACTTCCATCCCTACCTTCATGGCCACTTTGTTCATGAGCCCATTGGGCAATGACAGGAGTGGCTGGGGAAAGAGGCTGCTGAGTGCTAGCCACAGATCGGGTAATCTTATCCACTTGATCATTAAAATCTTCCTCTGCTGAAGTCACCCTCTGGTGAGCATTCATGTGGGACACAAATATTTTTATGTTTTTTGCCCATTCAGAAAGGTTTATGACATACCCCTTCCCCAGACCTCTTTGTTACTAATTTTCCAAGCATGTTCCTTTCAAGTCCCTGACCATCCAGCCAAACCATTGGCAACAATCCATGAATCAGTGTACAAATGCACCTCTGGCCATTTTTTCTTCCAAGCAAAATGAACAACCAGGTGCACTGCTCGAAGTTCCACCTATTGGGAGGATTTGCCCTCACTACAGTCCTTCAAGGACATCCCAGAAAGGGGCTGCAGTGCTGCTGCTGTCCACCTTCAGGTGGTACCTGCATATCGTGCAGAACCATCTGCAAATCAGGTCCGAGTTTTCTCTTCCTCAGCCAACTGATTGTAAGGAACTCCCCAAGAGGCCAGAGCTGTGGGCTGGGAAAGAGACAGTAACGTGGCAGGAGTGGTGATCATGGGCATTTGAGGTACTTCTTCATGTAACTTCCATGTGCCTTCAGGACGTGCTCAAGCCCTATCTCATACATACCACTTCCAATTTATTATGGAGTGCTGCTGTGCATGCCCAAATTTGTGGTTTGGTGAGTTAGTCAAAACCCAGCTCATGATAAACAACTCAGGTCTCATGGTAACTTGGTGGCCCATGGTTAAGTGTTCAGTCTCTACTAAGGCCCAGTAGCAAGCCAAAAGCTGTTTCTCAAAAGGAGAGTCATTATCTGCAGAGGATGGCAGGAAATTGCTCCAAAATCCTAAGAGTCTGCATTGTGATTCTCCTATAGGGTAATGCCAAAGGCTTCAGACAGAATCTCTTTTTGCCACGGACACTTCCAGCACCATTGGATCTGCTGGATCATATGGCCCAAGTGGTAGTGCAGCTTGCACTGCAGCCTGGAACTGTCACAGAGCCTTCTTTTGTTCTGGTCCCCAATCAAAACTAGAAGCTTTTCTGGTCACTCGGTAAATGGGCTGGAATAGCACACCCAAATGAGGAATGTGTTGTCTCCAAAATCTGAAGAGACCAACTAAGATTTGTGCCTCCTTTTTTTGGTCGTAGGAAAGGCCAGATGCAACAGCTTATCCTTCACTTTAGAAGGGATATCTCAACATGCCCCACACCACTGGACATCTAGAAATTTCACTGAGGTGGAAGTCCCCTGTATTTTTGTTGGATTTATCCCCCATCCTCTCTCATGCAAATGCCTTACCAACAAGTCTAGAGTCTTTGCTACTTCTTGCTCACTAGGTCCTATCCACATGATATCATTAATATGATGGACCAGGGTGATTTCTTGTGGAATGGAGAGATGAACAAGATCCCTGCAGGCAATATTATGACATAGGGCTGGAGAGCTGATATACCCCTGAGGTAGGACAGTGAAGGTAGACTGTTGGCCTTGCCAGCTGAAAGTAAGCTGTTTCTGGTGGTTCTTACTAATGGTGATTGAGAAAAAAGCATTTGCCAGATCAATAGCTGCATACCAGGTACCAGAGGATGTGATCATTTGCTCAAGCAATGATACCACATCTGGGAGAGCAGCTGCAATACGAGTCACCAACTGGTTAAGTTTACAATAATCTGTCATCCTTCAAAATCCATCTGTTTTCTGCACAGGCCAAATAGAGTTGAATGAGGATGTGGTGGGAATCACCACCCCTGAATCCTTCAGATCCATGATGGTGGCACTAATCCCTGAAATCCCTCCAGGAATCTGGTATTACCTTTGATTTACTATCTTGCTAGGTAAGGGCAGTTCTAGTGGCTTCCACGTGGCCTTTCCTACCATTATAGCCCTCACTCCACAAGTCAGGGGTCCAATGTAGGGATTCTGCCAGTTAGTTACTGAGTATGTCTATTCCAATTATGCATTCTGGGACTGGGGAAATTACCACAGAATGGGTCTGGGGACCCACTGTGAGATGGAGCTGAGCTAAAACTCTATCAATCACCTGACGTCCATAAGCCCCTACTATGACTTGTGGACCACAGTGATGTTTTGGGTCTCCTGGAACTAATGTCACTTCTGAGCCAGTGTCTAATAATCTCCAAAATGTCTGATCATTTCCCTTTCCCCAATGCACAGTTACTCTGGTAAAAGGTTATAGGTCTCCTTGGGGAAAGCTGGGAGGAAAATTAACCGTATAAATTTTTGGCAGTGTAACAGGATCCTTCCCCAATGGGACTTGGCCTTCTTCTCATTCAAGGGGCTCTGGGTCTGTAAACTGTCTCAAGTCTGGGAATTGATTAAGGGGCTGTGATCCTCTGTGTCTGTAATTTGAGTTAGGGTTTTGTTCACTTGACCTAGAACTCTTCTGCTTATACAGATCAAGTAGGAATTTAGTAGACTGCCCATGTAGTTCACTTCTAGGTACCCCATGATCTATTAGCCAATGCCATAGCTCTATGCAACTCAGACTCATTTGATTGCTGCTTTGAGTCTGCCTTTCATTGCAGTAGCCATGCCCACCTTGTCTTTGGATATTAACTGCTGATACTTGACTTTTACCAGTCCGAAATCTGGTCATCCCCATAATGTTTAAGGATTCTAGTTCCATTATAGCAGTTGCTACAGTAATATCTGGACTACAGAGAAGAGCAACCTCAGAGCTCTTCAGGGAAGATGGAGTTAGTCTTACAAATTTATTCCTCACAGTCCTGGTTAAAGGTGTGTCCTCTGGACATTTCTGGGGTGGGTGGGCAGGTCTTAAATCCATTCTAGCATTCCAATCTCTCTAAGCTTTTGAATCCCCATATCTACTGTATAGGCCATCTTTTGGTCCATTTTTCAGTCAGCCACCCAAACAAACTGTTAGAGTCCTTTCTAACCCCTCAAACTGCAGTGTTGAATCCGGAATTTCTGCTTAGTGGGCCCACATCAATAAATCCAGCCTCATCCAACTTTATATTCCTTCTACTATTATCCCATACCCTTAGTATCCATTCCCACACATATTCTCCTGATTCCTTTCTATACAAGTTGGAAAACTCATGCAGTTCTTTTAGATTATAGCATACTTCCTCATGGGTCACACTTTGTATTTTGCCTTTGGGGGCTTCTTGAGATTTTAATCTAGTAATAGGTCTGGAAGAGAAGAGGGGTAGCAGGGGTGGGTAAAGAGAAGGATTATAAATGCCTTGCAAGCTACTGACCTCAGGGCATTCCTTTGCATTTTCATCTGCAGAGACAGGATTAATCTTTTCAGGCAGGGGTAGAAAGGCAGATTCCTCAGGGCAGGGTGGAGGTTGGGCACTGCATGCTGGAGTTTGGCTGGTACCCACCTCAGAGCTGGAAGGAGGTTGGGACTCCCTGGGGCATGCCATTACAGGTTTATCTGGCAAAGTCTCAGCAGAATTTAGGGTTCCAATGTCCCCACCGATATTACCGTTAACCCATATGTCTCCAACCCAATCCTCAGTGTTCCATTCCTTTCCAATCAATGTCTTCTCTTTAACAGCAGACACCCAGTGGGCTTGAGATTTTAGTTTCCTTTGTAACTCAGCTACTCATACAATGAGACTCTGAGTTTGGTTTTCAGAGATCTCAAGTCTGTGGCTACATGAAACAAGATTTTCTTTCAGAGCACACTCAGAAATTTCACACCATTCATGTGGCATTTAAGTTGCACATTTGCAGCCTTTAGCTCATCCCTTTCTTTTTTAAATGTATCCAGAGTATCTAGGAGGAGCCAGCCAACATCATTGTACCTTTTGATTTCACAAAACTCTGTTAAGGTGTTGAAAACACTCTCACCCAGATCCCTGCCTCTTAGGAGAATGGAAGTAGGGGAATTCAGTAGTGATATTTTGCTTATCTCCATTGCCAACTCACTCCATGGATTGTCAGTGGCCCTTTAATTACTGGAAAGGGAGTCATTAGTACCCTTGAGTCCAATTAGAGTACAGATCCAATCGCAAAACTCCCAGAACCATTTCAGAAATCCCATGTTTAATATTCTGTTTCTCAAGAACCACGGCTGGTACCAAGCTGTATTAGTCAGGGTTCTCTAGGGAAACAGAATCAACAGGAGATAGCTGTAAATAGTATGAGATTTTATAAAATTCTGTCATGTGACTGTGGGGATGCGCAAGCCCAAATTCTGCAGGCAGGCTGCAAACCAGGGGCTCTGATGAAGGTCTTTGATGAGTTCCCAGGAGACGTTGACTGTCCGAAGTTGAGCTGGAAAATTCTCTCTGAATGCTGAAATCACTTCCCATTTTAAGGCATTCAACTGATAGAATAAAACGTCACTCATTGCTGATGGCAATCTCCTTGGTTGATTGTCGATGTAATCAGCCATCCATGCAATCAACTCACTGATGATTAAAGTCCATAAATGTCCTTGTATTATAATTAGCCCAGTGCCTGCTGACCAAACAACTGGGCACCATTACCTGGCTGAGTTGACACATTAGCCTAACCATCACACCCCCCAACTTAAAAATACGTCATGGTTCTTAGGAATAAGACCAACTTCTCAGCAAGACCCTAAGGTTCCCCATGATGTGAATCACACCTTCCTCTAAAGCTTCAACTCTTAGCACCCTGGGCTTCATTCTCTACGTGTTGGCTGGAAAGAACTGGTTTTCTGCAAATGAGGCACGTTCTTTCTGACCTCAGAGCACTCGCACCAACTGTTGTTTATGCCCAGCCCCTCCCTCTTTTAATATTTACCAGCCCTCCCTCGTCCTTCAGGTTTCTGCTTGAATGCCATTTCTTTCAAGAGGCCTTCACCAATGCCCAGTGTGCACCCTGGTGCCACATGTCCTTCCACTTTATAACGGCCTCAATCTTGTCATTACTGTCCAAAGTCTATCTTTCTTCCTCAGTGTAAAGCTTCAGAAAACGTGAGACTTTGTCTATGCTGTCCACCCCTTAAGCCCTAGCAATTAATCTTGTACTCGGCTTATACCAGGGGCTTTATACATATTTGTAAACAAATGAACAAATGCAACACTCCATTCATGAATGGAGTTCCCGGACCAAAGCAAAGGTTTAACATCAACTTGCTGCCATCTGTTTTAACAACAGAGTGGCGCTGTAAGGAAAAGTTTCTCTTTTAAAATATAAAAGGGGTATAAGAACATCGATCTATGGAATAGATGTTCTTATTCCCCTGTAGATGAGAACCTGAGGCTCAAAGAGGTTAAATACTTCCGCCCAAGGAGGCACAGCTAAGAAGAGGCAGAACTGGGATTCAAATGCAAGTCTCTTAATTGCACTTGCTCTGTTGGAGTGTTATCCTGTCACAGCTAGCTGTCTTTTCCATAATTAAAAAAAAAAATTAAGCATATTTTTCTAGAATATTTCTAGTGAAGATTACACTGACACTGTTGGGACTTTAAAGCTAAACTTTTGGTTTTATTAGAGTGCAAATGTCTTCTGTATGCCAATCCATGATCCCTTCTTTTCAGAGGGGGACCTGAAAGTCTGAATGAAAAAAAAACTCATTTATTTACTCAAGAAATAAATATTGTTGCATTAGAGTTATCATAATGAAAAAAAATATATATATATATAAAAGGGGTGTTGGCGGAGGTTCTGATATTTGAGAAATGGAGACAGAAGTGAAGTAGAAACCTCGATTCCTCTTTCAATTCAGCCGCATGCAGGGGAGGCTTTAAATAGAGCAGGCCAGAAGGGGAAAAGGCATGGGTTTCCTGGACCTCAGAGCAGGCATAGTAATGAGATTCAATCAATGAGAATGCTTGGGTGAGACAAAGGAATCTTTAAAAGGTGAGCAAGAATAATTTTCTATTTCTTCTGATGAGTGCCCTCCAGTGGGACTCAGTGAAGACTAAGGACACACTTGGCGGTGTTGTCAAAGAGCAGGTCGTCTTGCCATCCAGCACAGAGCAGGCGTGGAATGACTGGACTATGAATCAATAATACAATTCAGATTTCATAACCATTGCGGCAAGAAATTCCTCATATTGCTCTCTCTAAAGCCATTTATTCCAAGCATCTGGTATTCGTTGACTAGAACACCAGAATTTGTAATTGGACATATACAAGTTTATGACCGAGTGGGACTTGATTCTGTTTTCTTTTGACTTTAAGGTTAATCTTTCACTGCATTTGCACATCACATTTCATGCTAATATTCACTTTTACTGCAGGACACAGAAGCAAGCCTCTTTGAAACCTTCCTTCTATGTCAAGATCCAGGATGAATAATTACTTCTGATATATGTGTCTTTGTTCTTTTCCTTTCATCCTCCCCTTCCTGTTTATTGGTTTCTTTCTTGGTGGTGGCAGAATGGGAGGGAGCATAAAGAAGTGCTTTCTTTAATTTTCAAAGTCTACTAATTATCCTTCCCCAAAAAGTGCATAAGATAAAGATAAAACCAAAAAGACTGATTGCAAAAGGTAAAAAGAAACAAAACCCACGCATTCAAAAGTGACTAATTTTATCTTATAAAAGAAGCCAGTCTTCAATATAAAAATATGGCCATTTAAACACCTCTCTGGAGATATGTGTATTACTACATGGGAAAGTGCTATTTGTAGAGATTTTTAAAAGGCTCTATTAGTGGGAGGGAAGAGATGATGAAAACCAACTCCCAAGGCAGAGATGATTTCTCAGTCGACTCCCTTTACTCCAGTGATCTCACCAAATACAGACTGTATGTTCTACTTCCTGTGCCTGGCAGTCTGCTCCTGAACATTCAGTTATGCCATTAGAGCTCTCTGTTATGAATTCAAATTCCTCTGGCAGGATGAAGAAATCATTTTCATGTCAGTGTGAATTAGTCCAATCAGACTGCTTTCATATTACCTCAACTTCACTGAAAAGATTCAGAGCTTTCGATGGGAAAGGAAGAGGTGGATTTGGGACAGCATGAAGACACTGGTATCCTCCAGAAAGGAGCAAAAAAAGTCAAGATAAGGTTCACAAAGAGAGATAGGGGAGTGCCACAGTAAAAGGGGATCTCCTTATTCTTCCTAACAGCTGGGCTGACTCAGCATTCAGACACATATTATTCATATTGGGATCCAGCGAAATCAAGGATTATCAGAGTTTGAAAGTGACACTTAGGATCTACCTACCATTTAAATTTACTTTATTTTCCAATATATTCTGAGATTCAAACCTTGGTGTATAATCGTACTTTTGATATTATAGCTTGTTCATAATCTCATATGTGCCTTATGTCATATCACTTTGGAATATGAATTTTGGAGCCATGTACAATAAAACACCTAGATGCTTAAATAGTAGTTATTCTTTTTTGAGTCTGAAAAAAGACCAGTGGTGAGGGGAAAAAAAGCTCTCTTCAGTATTTTTCCAGGCTAATGCTTATTTTTGGAGAATAAGCTGTTAGAGTCTACTGACATTTATAAGGAAGAAAGAAAAAATTCCTCCCTTTCTCAGCTCTCAAGTTGTCATCAAGAAAATAGCCAAGAACAAAAAATGTTATAAAAATAACATCTGAGTGACCAGAGTACCAATATCTCAGCTCCTTACTCATAGGAAAGCCGCTCAGACTAACCTCGGTACTCATTTACTCTTACTTTACACACACTTCTAATAAACTGGATTGCTCGGCCTCCAAGTCCCAAACAGCCCGGAGGCAGTGATTAAGAGGTGCAATGGGAATAGGTTTCTAGGTAACCTTGTGGAACACAGTGTGCTTTTAAGGGAAGGTGTCGTTATTTTCCTTTGTTAAAACCGTTTTTTGAAGCTTACCTTTCTTGGGTGAATAATCTTTGCCAACTCCTGGGCCGAGCACTTTATATATTACTTAATTAGATCTCACTAAATTCGATGAGTTAGGAATTGCGGCTTGCATGCTCTCTTGCATTCCCTCTCCTCTTACCTTTACAGAACTAAATGGTGGGATAGGGAGACTGTATTGGATTCATATTATAGGCCATGTAATATTGGAAGGATAAGGGTATAGTTCAAGTAACATCATAACGTCCAGGGCAACATCCCAGGGGAACGTTGCTAGCATGATTCCTGTCAAGAGGCTGTTTCCATACATTCCCCTGACCCCCACCCCCAGGGGCCGACTTCTTTTGCCTCCCATCAGAGAAGGGCCCTGGACATGGGCAGGTTTCCCACCTATTGCATAGTGGCACCCAACCACCACCTTTTGTTTATGCTGTGTCTCAAGTGAGGATGGGCTTCTTCCAGGATGCTCTGCTCTACCCTTAAATGTAGGCAGGCATAAGCCTGCATCATAGGTGGGCAGCTCTCTTGAGTTCCTGTCCTCGTATAAATTTATAGAAAAAGAAAAACAACCCCATAGAAAAATGGGCAAAAGACATGAACAAGCAATTCTCAGAATAAGAAATCCACATGTCATATGTGTGTAATATATATAAAAACCATATATATTAGGTTGGTGGAAAAGTAATTGTGATTTCGGACTGTTAATTTTAAATCGTTATAACTAGGCTCAAACACATCTTTATTAATCAAAATAGGAACCATTACCATCAACACATTTTTGCCAGTGAGAAATAGTTTGTTTATTCCTGTAGCATAAAAATCTGTACTTTGGTATCGACGAACTTTTGGAAAGCATTTTCTGCATCCTGCTGGTTGTGGAAGCGTTTTCCCTGCAAAAAGTTGTCAAGATGCTTGAAGAAATGGTAGTCAGTTGGCAAGGGGTCAGGTGAATATGGCAGATGAGGCAAAACTTCGTAGCCCAATTCGTTCAACTTTTGAAGCGTCGGTTGTGCGACGTGCGGTCGTGGAGAAGAATTGGGCCCTTTCTGTTGACCAATGCCGGCTGCAGGTGTTGCAGGTTTCGGTGCATCTCATCAATTTGCTGAGCAGACTTCTCAGATGTAATGGTTTCGCCAGGATTCAGAAAGCTGTAGTGGATCAGACCACCAAACAGTGACCATGACCTTTTTTTGGTGCAAGTTTGGCTTTGGGAAGTGCTTTGGAGCTTCTTGGTCCAACCACTGAGCTGGTCATTGCTGGTTGTCGTATAAAATCCGCTTTTCATCGCATGTCACAATCCGATTGAGAAATGGTTCGTTGTTGCATAGAATAAGAGAAGATGACACTTCAAAATGATTTTTTAAATTTTATTTCCGGTCAGCTCATGAGGCACTCACTCATCGGCATATCATCAACAAAGCTGGCGATTGTCGGTTTTTATTTGCATGCTTGAGCTTCATGAATAGCCTATGAGAATACCATACTAGTTCATGCATTTCAGTAGCAAAAAGGTAGATATCAAACAGATAGGCCCTGAGGAGACGTAGGAATGGATGAAAGACTAGTGCTCTGTTTTGAATTTTAATGAAACCACCAATAGAATGTGAGTTAATTTCACCCATTAATACTACAGAAATAACCCAAAGGCATATAAGTAAAAATTTAATACACTTTTGCATTGTTTGGGAAAACTGTGTATTCTTTTACAGAATAAGGAATTGGACTCACAAATTAAATAGCAAATCATTTTCGGAGCAACAGGGGTGTGGACCCACGCACTGGTAGTGTGTCTGAGGCGCAGCTGGACCTGTCCCCTTTCTTAAGGTGACCCAGGAGAAGACTAAGTGAAATGTTAGAGAAGACAGTCTTCCCTGTAGGCCAAACATAATGCTCCTTGCTTGGGGTACTGCCAGACTGATGGATTGGTTACCACCTGCCTCTCATAGACTTAGGTAGCCTTTGGACTTTTATAAACATAATACCTGCTCCACAATCTGGGGCTGTCCTTCTGGTAATCTGGAAATTTCTACCTGGTCTCCTATTTATTAATAGGACCTGATCATCCTTTAACTTTATTCAAATCATGATCAGGTTTGTTTATGACTTTCCTGATTGAGTCTACTTGTCCCCTTTCTAATGGCCATCACCTTTGATCATCTTGGAAGTCCCATGGCTAGGATGAGACATAAACACCTAGTCACCTGAAAAGAGTAATAAAATATCATCAGTAAAATACTAATGACAAATTCTGGGGGAAGGGAGAAGGGGAGAGAGTGATGAGGGGGGAGAAAGAGAGATGACTACTGATAATAAAAGAGCAAAACATGGCTTCCAGCCCCCTCTACCTTTCGTCATTTGGAACTTCATTATTGCCATAATGAGTATTATTTCATTAGAAACAGAATCTCTTTGGGTTTCTCTCCACCATGTGATTCTGACCACAGAGGTTTTGTTTGTATTCCCTTCTCAAATGGAAATACTCAGAAAAAGACTGGCCAAAACAATCCCTAATTGAATCCTCTTTTAATGATGGCAGCAATTTTTTTTTTTTTTTACCCCAAACCAAATGTTCAGAAACCCATTAGAACATTTCCTTGTCTGACAGGGTCAACTAAGCCCTACCCTCTCCTACATGACCTTTATGTCCGGGTTCCCTAGAGGGTTTTTGTTCTTAGGCACGTGTTGGTTAGTGGCCTGTAGCAGATATCTCTGATGCCTGCATCACATCCTCCCAGCCCACCTCTGATTTTAGCTCCAGTTGTGCTGGACAATTCTTAAGCTCGCACGATCATATTGGTAGTGTCCCACTCAGAGTGCACCTTGCACATCTTCCCGATTTTTCTTAGGATTGCCGCTGACCCTGCGGTTGCCCATGTGGCCCATTAGTGCTAGGAGTGTCAGAACCCCAGGAGGTAACCCTCAAACATGGGCAGACAATTCTCAGAGGCATTTAGAAGGCTTCTCAGAAGATCGGTGGAATCAAGCCTCATTGCCTACAGCAGTGACTTGGGCAACTCATTGTTTTACATTGTTTTTGTTCTTTCCCTGGCTCACTCACAACTCCTCACACCTGTTTCTTGGACTCATTTCCAAAAATAAACCACCCACATCCAAAACCTTGCTTCAGACTCTGCTTGGAGGAAACCCAAACTACAACAGGAACCTGCAAAAATGTATATACTCACAATATAATTCAGGGGCCCGCTATAGGAAGATTAATCTATGCATGCAACCAAATCTTCCCTGCAATTATCTACTGACATGACTATCACTGGTAAACACAAGAAACTCAATATTCCAAACTGCAATGCTAAGTCTGTCAAATGCATCAGGGAACTTGATTAAAGGGAGGCTGTGCCTGATGATATCTGGATAGAGAGCCATTATCTCCTTTCAGAAATACAATATGCAAACTCCCAAATCATTAAAGCCCAGAGTTACCAGGGAAGGCAGTGTCCAAGGGATTGGAAGGGAAACAATTGAAGACTGTAGGGCCAAGAATGCCACCATGAGGAAAGATTTTGTATTGGACAACCCCTCCCTTCCATTCTATGCCCCTTTCATAGTTTCCTTCTCAAGACAATTCTACCATTGTTGCCCTTACTTTTTCTACCAGGGAGGAAAGTGATCTAATAAAATAACTTAAAACAAGCACTTTGGTGAATCATCCTTGTGATGTTTGCCATACATTTCAATGGATACTTACTTATGTGCATGTTTAATTTTCAAGAGATTCTTCATCATCCAAGAGAAGCACATCTGCATTTATTTTCAAGCACTGCTACATATGGCGGTGGTGGCTTGGTAATAATCTATAGCTTATGTTATAGTAGGACTTATGAAGGTATTTTCTTTTCTTCCACAAAAGCAGAATGCTTCATTGACCTTCCAAGAAGGCAAATTAAAACAGTTACTTCAAAGAGGACACATTTCTCTATCTTTACTAAAACTTTTCATCTTATATTTGTCCTCAATCTTACTATTTTATTTTACTGAGTCTTTTACTTAATGATTCATCCAAAGGCTTCAGGCCAACTTGGTATGAAAAGCCTTCTCACACGGGTATGTTAGATGTTAACATAAGAGGAAGCTGGGTGAAGGGTATATGGAAACTCTCTGTACCATCTTTGCAACTCTGCTTTAGAACTAAAATTATTTCAAACTTAAAATTTTTCTTCTTTTCTTTGTTTTATAAAACCTTCTCAGGTATATTTCTTCATCTGTCAGCATCTTGAGGTTGTCTTGAATTTTCGATTTGAACTTCATTTTCCTTTTTTTTTTTCCTCTTCCTACATGAGACAGAAGCCATGACCCAAGGATTATACTCACATGGTATATTTTTTATACCAAAAGTATGTATTCTTGTGAGAGGTTCTTTTCCATTAAGAAGAGGGAAAATACTACTTCTCTTAAACATAGAGAGCATGGGACAACATGCACGCTGTAGTAGAAATCTAGCTACTGCTTGAGATCGCTGCAAGCGATATTTAACATATTTCCCTTGATATTGAGCAACAAGCTCAAAGTCAAGATTAAATCATCAAATATGAATTGTTTTAAGAGACCTCTCCAGAAATGATTTCATCAAATCCTGTTAGTTTTATCAGAGAATATTATAAACAGAAAAAATACTCAAAGAAATTAGATATAAGCACAAATCAGTTGCAGCAAATTCTTTCCAAACATGTTTCCATTTTTTAAACAGGACTACAAAGAGTAAAATTTAGCACAAATGTCTGAATTTCAGGTCTCATTGGGATGATATTGAAGCAGATTAGATAGGAAATCAATAGATGGATCTGGAACCTGGTAAAAGTCCACGTGGACATCGATACCCCCAAGATGGCTGCTGGAAAACCCTCATGAGAAATCCCATTTGGAACGAGATTTCCTCTGGAAGTCAAGAAAAGTCCTCGATGTTCTCCAGGGGCCTTATCATTGGGCCTTCCTGGGGGATTGATGGGTGGGGTAATCAATCAAAACAGCAAAGAGCTGAGACTCCTCCCATGCCATTAGCAAAGGGGCAAAATAATTAGTGGTTTAAAAAGCAAGCACAAAGGCTTTTTGCCCTCTCTTGCCTTTTGACACCTGTTCTTGCCTTCTGTGCCCTGCTCTTGCCTTTCTGTGTACCCCCCCGACCCCCGGCATGTATCAACATGCAAGTAAAACCCGGGCATTTATAATCTATAATGGGCAATTGTAGTCTGTAAATCAGCCCACTTTATCACTCTTCAGCCCCTTCCTCTCTCTGGGACTCATGATCTGTTATTTTCTCCCATTTCTCTTCCCTCCCTACCTTAATAAATTACTGGTCTAATCAATGTGGCATGTTCTTGAAATTCATTTCTTGCAGTTTAACCAAGGACCTAGACAAAATCCAACTACAATATGTGAAAGCAGGTAATGGGATTGAGATCGTCCCAGACCTTCGATATACAAAATTTTTATTACTTGAGTAAAATAAAAGCTTAGACCTTATACCAAAATAGATCTGGAATTGACCTTTTTCTGTGCCATAGCCCTTTTTTTAACCAGACATAGCATAAATACCAGGTAAGGGACCATTTCAGTATGTCTTCTGAAGGCTATATAATGTGCTTCTAGTAAGCATCAAATAATCCGGAGATCCTCTTTTATCAAGCTACAGCTTGCATTGGGAATTTGAGGACAGTATACTGTCAAAGTCCCTAGTTTTCTTTAGCTGGAAAGCGCCACAGACCTTACCTAGATAGTATCCCTTTAGGTAATCTTCCCAACAACATCTCAGCAAGACTACAGGACATTTCTCCCTGCCTTTTGGAGTGAGTTGTATATGACTCATGTTGGGCAGCCTGAAGATGTTCTTATAAGGTTGTTCTTCATTCCACTCTCTATTCTGGGGTCTTCTTCAGTGGCTTCTAGATTTTGCATTAACTTTAGGTCTCTCTTTAACTTGAACTTGAACAGATGCCAGGTTCTAGGCTTGTGATTTATTTCTACCAACTTCCAGAGCCTGGGGCGCTTTGGCTGAGCCCAGAGAAAGGCAGATACACTTTCTGAGCCCTCTCATCTCTTCTTTCATTTCTTGATGGGCCAAAATTATTAGTTGCTTAAGAGTACAGTGGTTATGTTGTTGAATCTCAAATCTGCCAACACCATTGGCAACTTACTGAGCCTTGCTATTGTCATCTGTAAAATAAAAGTTAGAATTCTCACCTTCCAGATTTTTATGAGGATTTAACATAATGATATGTGGTAGGTGCTTCATAATCTTTGGAGTTTTTGCCCTTCTGAAAAGCCTTTCACCTTTTTTTTTCCTTCTAACTTTTTATTTTGAAGTACTTTCAAACTTACATGGCAGTAATAAAAGTAATACAAATCCCATACAGAGGACTCCAACATATCCTTACCCACCTCCCAGATACCCAGATCCGCCAATTTTTAAATTTTGCCACATTTGTCATATCATTCTACCATCTATCTACCTATCTATCCATCCATCCATTTTCTGAATACTTGAGTGTAGGCTGTATACATCATGCTCCTTGAACACTTAACACTGCCATGTACATTTCCTGAAAATAAGCATATTCACTTATATAACCACCTTAAGAGCAATTATCAAGTTCAAGAAATTTTAACATTGATATAAAGCTTATAGTTTATCTTCCAAATTTTTTCATATGTCTCAATAATGTCCCTTTGAGCCTTTTCTCTTTCATTGCTAGACCTTAAAGACATTTCTGCCACTTCTTGCTGGTTGTTTAAAGCATCTGTGAGGGGGATGGAGCCCTGAAGCTATCTCACTCCGCAATCTTGATTGGGGTGGGGCCCTACCTCGCACCTTTTTAAGCTGCTCCTAGAACTGCTGGTTGTAGCTCCTGTTGGTCCCTCCAGAGGGAAGTCCCAGGCAGTTTTCCTGCAGAACCATAAAGCCATATTTTTACCCAGATGGAGCAAGCCCAGGTGAGACAGAGCAGCATTTCTCCAACACGGATACTCCATCTGATGCACCCTGATGCACTGGTTCTGCGATGGCCCAAGAGAGTCCCCCAAGCAGCCAGTAATATTTACTGCTTCCTCTGCAGTGTTGGACTTTGCTACCAAAGGGACTTGGCAGAAAGCTCAAGTCCATCTTTCTATGTGTCTTCTTGGACTGGTGGTCACAGAGAGCAAACTGAGTCATAGATATTCTCTATTCACTCCAGCCTAAAGTGCCAACCAAGCCTAATAATGATGCTAGTTTGTTTCTGCATAAAAGATCAGGGATTCTTTATTACAGATTGTTTAGGCTCTAATACCTATTCTACCCAACCCTAAAATGTCCTGCCCTTCATTGTCCCTTACTTTAATTCTATCAATCTTTCAAAATTTAGTTAAAAACACATCTGCTCCACCAAACTTCCCTAAATCACTTACCCCAGCCTCAAGTTATGTGTCCCATCTCTGAATTGCTGTTGGTTTAATCATGTGATCTTCATCAGCCAAGAGTCATTTAAAATGTTTATTGTTTTTCCGTTAGAAAGCTGTATCTGGCTTATTTTTCCCAACAAGATGGTGAACTCCTTGAGGGGATATAGCAAGCTTTCTTGCGTGTGTCTGCCATAACGCCTCTCAACAAATATCTTAACTGACATGTTATTTTCACTTAAATACTGGCTGGTGTAAAACCTGAAATCCATCGACTCTCAAAGATTTCTGCTGTTGGAAAAAATCAAGTGGATATAAATAATCCAACATTTGAATTATTCAGAAATCATTTATCTTGCGTTTAGGAAGATATTAGTGGCAGCTGCATTCTTTCCCTAATAAATGATTTATTAAAAAATAATAGCAATACCAACAGTTACTAGGGCTTTACACTTTTCAGAGCTTGGCTCAAACTAATAATGAGTCCAATAATCTCTGAGTACCTGCAACAGAAGGCAGGAAGAGGGGTTCCAATCAAGCACTGGCTACAAGAAAATTCGAGAGATGGCAAGTTCCTTGGTACTGGCACAAGGTACCCACAGCCATATTGGTCCCTACCTATGCATTTGCCACATTCCATTTGTGTTTGTCCAATTTCACTTGTGTTTCCCACTGACACCAGTTCATAAAGTGGCTGAGAGTGGCACACAGCCTGCATTCACATTCTGGTCTCTCATTTCCTGGCTTTGAGATCATGGATAGGCTACCTAACCTCTCTCTGTTTGAGGATCCCCCTGAGCAAACCGGGTATAATAATGACACAAATCTCCTAGGGTTATTTTTAGAAGAATTCAATGAGCTATATGAGATGCTTAGCACAGTGTCTGACGTAGAGTTAATGCCCAAATGTTAGAGAAAGAGCAAGTGCACATCTACGACAGAGGAAGAGAGTCACTAAAAGTCCTATTCTCTTTCTTTATCTTCCTGGAAGCCAAAGTGTAAAGAATGAGAGAGAGAGAGAGAGAGAGAGAGAGAGAGAGAGATATCAGGCATAAAGAGAACCCAAGCCATGTACTACTATTTGGAGAGAATGAGGGGGAAAGAAACAAAGCACAAAACAAAGGCAAGATAAAGGGATTGAGAGGTGATGGCTAAGGAGTGTGGAGTTTTTCATTTTGGAGTAATGAAATTAATCTAAAATTTTTTGTGGGGATGAATGCACAATATTGTGATATACTAAAAGCCATTGATTATACACTTTGGATAGATAGTATGGTATGTGAATATATCTCAATAAAACTGCTTTAAAATAAATAAATAAAAAACAAGGGCAAGAGCAACTTGTATATGGGTGCACAATCCCCAGGGGTAAACCAGTGCTACAGGGATGTGACTGTCAACTATTGGAGGGTACATGTAAACAATGTGGAGTGGCAGGACCAACAGTGAATGTTTGACTTCCAGTGGCTTCCAGAGGGTAGACTTTGTGCCTAACTTGGTTTATAGACCAACTGATGATATCATTGAACCCCTGCTATGGGTTTGGGGTAGGTGAGCCAAACGGGATTTAAAGTCTCAAGGTTTGGGGTGGGGAGATATGACACAAACATAAACAGAATCACAATTTGAGGTAGGAGGGATATGAATGAAAAAGTAAGCTAGAGTTGAAGTTATCTTACGTGAAGTGACAAATGAGGGCTACAGACAGAAGACATCACTGAGGTCACTGAGAGGAAGCTGCTTAACAGAGGGGTTATTTGAGCTGGGCATTGGAGTTTGAGTAGGAGTTTAATTTAAGCAAGCTCTGTGTGTTGTGGTAGAACTAACTCTCATGCTTGCCTCAAATAGGTCTGGGTTGGAAGCCAGGCTCCATCCCTCACCAGCCGCATTTCCTCGGGCAAGTTACTTTACGTCTCTGAATAATAAATACTTTCAAGACTATTGTGGGGGTTTGAAAGTATATATTATTTATGCACAGTTTATTAAGTATCTAGTACAGTATCTGGCTTATAGGAGACTCAAAAAATCATAGCTGTTCTGAGTAACCATAGGGAAAGAACACAGGCCTAATTCAGAGAATCCAGAGGCCCAAGCCAGAACTTACAGCAAATGCCAAGGAAAGTCAGGGCCCTTGGGAGGGCTGCATAACCCTTGGGAGGGCCCATGGGAGGGCTCCTTCTCCTTCAATTCCTTTCCTCCTTCCTTTACCCCAAGGTGCAATGTGAACCTCAAGCTGTTTTGCTCTTCTGAATAAACTCCTAAAAATCAAGGTTTAAGAGATTTATTGTCACTCGCCCCATAGGTGTTTTGTTTAAAAATGTCAAGGGATGGGCATGTTTGTTCTAAATCTCACATGTCTGAGAGCAGTTTAGATGTCAGTGGACCAGTCCACTGGATGAGGTTGGGGTGGAGGGGGCGTGACCAGAACTACCGAATTCACGTGAGTGAGAGAGAAAAGCAGGGTAGAAGGGGGAAGTCCTTGGCATTTGGAGTCATGGGAAATACCTTGAAATCTCACCTCTGGCACTTTTTAGTTATTGATCCTTGTCAAGTAATTTTCCCTCGCTGATCTCATTTTCTCAAATGCATAATGGGAATAACCATTCTTTCCTTACACAGGATATTGTGAGATTTAGGCCAGCACTTTTCAAATCGAATGTGCACACAAACCACCTGGGCATCTTGTAAAATGCAGATTCTCATTCACGAGGTCTGGGCTGGGGCCTGAGAGTCTGCCCGTGCTGCTGGTCCAGGGACCATATTTTGGGTAGCAAGGGACTGTCCGACAACGGAATTGACGACAAAGTGGGTTTTCTTCCCAGACAGTTTGGTGGGAGGAGATCCTGTCTCGCTGTTGGCCTGCCCCCGATTATGAAAATTAAGTCAAGTCCAAGCTAGAGAAGAAGAAGAAAATGCCACCAGGGTTTGGCAAGGGAGTACCTGCTGCCCCAGAAAGAACGAAAACTACACTTTTTCAACTCTGCAGTTGCTGCTGAGGTTTGTCCTGGCCTAGGCTGTTTGGAGGAAGAGGAGCCATTCTGTGAGTTTCCTGCCTTCAGGCCCCAAGCTCTGACTGCCTAGGTTTCCTGACAGAGGCTGTCTAATTCCAGTGCCGTCCTTAGTTGCTGTGCATTTGCTCTGTTTTCATTTAGGTGTAGGCATGACTGATAGTTATTTTAAGGAAAATAATCTCTTGGTTTTCTCGCATTTTCTTCCCTTTTTGTAAATATGCATGAGCTAGCTTTCTAAAGGTTTGCTTTGTAGATGTGCTCATTTCTCCTTTCCCTACACTTCATCCTCCCTCTCATTTTCTGCCTACTAATGAGGGTAGGATTTTACATTCTTGAGAAACTTACTCAGGTCTCAACTGCAGCCACATCGTTAGCATTCCCTCATTTATAGGCTCATTATCCCAGAACTGGAAAACACCACATGTTTCTCTACATGGCATTAAAGCCGGCCTCTTGACCTAGTGGTGGTTCATTGTAATCAGGTAGGAAAAGTGTATGCTTCCTTCCAAGACAATGCCACCTCCCTGAGCCCAGGCAGGCATTGCTGGTAAACACTTGTGAAGCACCATGCCAGGCTGGTGCTGATCGTGCACAAGACATTGGAGAGAAGGTAAGGAGAGCAACCAAAAAGGATTGCCACCCTCCCCGCTAGCAGGATGGAGGAGAGACCCTGAGGGAAGAGAGGGGCAGGGAGGTAAGAGAAGGTGGTCCAACTTTGCTTAGCTTGGGTGGGCAGAGAAGTGGGGATCTCATGTGAAAAGTGAAGGTAGGCACCAGTGAGTCTGTAAAACTAATCAAAATTGGGTTCAAAGAGCCTTTTATAATTTAAAAAGTTAATCCCTCACGTGGCAGTTTCAGATTATTTATGAAACCCCAAAAAAGATAAGGACTTTGTTTGTAAACTGGTCTGTTCCTCTGGGCGTGAGGCCCTTTGATTATATTAGATTCAGCTGAGATGTCTTGATTAAATTACCTGTTGAGACTAGGGCTTTGATTCCACCACATCAGTCGGACGTGACTCAGGGTTGAGCCCCTGCCCTATTGGTGGGCTCCTGTAAATGGACACGCATTTAAGAAGACACTCAGAAGACGATATAGAAGAGGAGAGAACTTGGTCATTTTGGTCCTGCCATGTGACAGAAAGGAAAAGGCTCAAACAGCTAAAGCCCTGGGAAGAGATGAGCCCTATGCCAGCCTTCAGCTGAGATCAGAAGCTGGGTCCACAGAGCCTTAAGAGGAAGAAGGAAGGAGAGACCAGGAAGAGGTTCCCCGCCACCTTGCTTCAACATGTGGCAACAGACTTGGGTGAGGAACTGACCTTGAGTTGGACTCTTTAGGGCCTGGTAACTGTAAGCTTCTACCCCAAATAAATACACTTTATAAAAGCCAACATGCAAATTTGCTCGCTGTCCTGATTTTGTGATATCGGGGAAGGCTAAACATTTGCTATATTAGAAACCATGCATGTGTCCCCAGACCTGGTTTTTCTCCCTAGATCTGGTTTTTAGAATGCTGGTGATAAACTAAGCCTGATTTATTATATGACCATCCTGTTTGGGAAAAGACTTTACCTTTGGGTATCTTTGGTCAACCTTAAGCGATATAGCAGGGGGGCGGATGTGGCTCAAATGGTTGGGCGTCCGTCTCCCTTATGGAGGGACCTGGGTTCGATCCCCAGGACCTCCCGGTAAAAAAGAAAAAAAGAAAAATATAGAATGCATGTGGGCCACCAGGCCCCATGCGCGGGTGTACCACCAGGCCCCACAAGCCACGCAGCAAGATGACGACGTAACAGGAGAGTGACACAAGGGAGAGCCAAGACGAGATGCAACAAAAAACCAGGAACTAAGGTAGTGCAGGTGGTAGTAGGATGCCTCTCTCCCACATCAGAGGTTCCGAGGATTGAATCCCAGTGAAGACAGGAGAAGAAGGATGAGAAGAGAGGGCAGGAAACAGATACAGAGAGTTGCCCAGTGAATGGACACAGAAACAGCGAAAACGATGGGGGGGGGGGTGTAAAAATGGATAAAAGTAAATAAATAAATAAATAAATCCTTAAAAAAATGTATAGGGGAAGAAGATTCAGACTATAGTTAGCAGTGATACTTTGATGATGCTCTTTCATGATTTGTTAACAAATGTTTCACAAAAATACAGGATGTTTGTTGGGTGGTGATGTGTGGGAGCCCTGTATGATGTTATGCATGTTTGTTTTGTAAGTTCACAATGTTCACTGAACACTTATAGTTTATGTATGTTCATGTATGAATGATATACTTCAATAAATTGTTTTTTAAAAAAGCCAACAGGTTTCTGGTACTTTGTATCAGCACCCCTTTGGCTGACTAATACACCTCACAACATGGTTAAAAAATTAAGAGGCGGGAAGCGGCTGTGGCTCAATCAGTGGGGCTCCCGTTTACCATATGGGAGGCCCCGGGTTCGGTTCCCGGGGCCTCCTGGTGAAGGCAAGCCCGTCCGCACGGCGTGGTTAGCTGACCCAGCGAGCACAAGCAGCAAGGGGGGGATAAATGAATAAATAAATAAAATCTTAAAAAAAAAAATTAAGAGGCATTTAAAAAACACGCTTATTACAGTATACTTGTTTTTCAATTAAAAAAAAAAAAGTGGGGTTTTCTTCCTCTACTTATTTAAACACCTTTATTGATATGTAGTTCACACACCACACAATCCACCTGATTAAAGTGTACAATTCAATGGTTTGGAGTGTATTCAGAGTTGTGCAACCATTGCCGCTGTCAATTTTAGAATATTTTGATTACCTCAAGAAGAAATCCCATATCTTGTACCTTTCATCACCTCCATCCCCTCCTTTAGCCCTAAGCAACCACTAATCTTACTTTCTGTCTCTCCTGATTTCCCTATTCCAGAAGTTCCTTTCACATGAATGGAATCATGCGATATGTGGACTCATCATCCTAAGAGGTGTGGAGTGGTACTGGATTGTGGCTTTTATTAACATAATTGGCATAAAATAAATAGCATGTATTTAATGTGCACATTCTGATACATTTTGACATATATATATATATATATACACCTATGAAATCATCACCACAATCAAATAATGAATATATCTATCATCCCCAAAAGAGTCCTTGTGTTCTTTATAATCCTCCCCTCTTACCCTCCCCTATACCTTCTCCCATCCCCAAAAACAACTGGTCTCCTTTATCACTATAGATTAGTTTGCATTTTTTTCTAGAATCTTGTAGTAATGAAATCAAAGAGTATTTACTGTTTTTTGACTGGCGTTTTTTTGCTCAGCATAATTATTTTGGAATTTATCTATGTTATGCATATCAATAGTTCATTCTTTTTACTGCTGAGTAGGATTCCATTTTGTGGATATATCACAGTTTGTTTCTCAGTGAACCTGTTGACAGACATTTGGGTTGATTCCAGTTTTGGTCTATTATAAATAAACTTCTCTGTAAACCCTTGTATAGACAGATGCTTTCTTTTTTCTTGGGAAAATACCTAGAGTGGGATGGTGCTTAACTTTTTAAGAATTTACCAAGCTGTTTTCCAACTGTTGTACCATTTTACATTCCCTCCATCAGTGTATGAAAATTCCTGTTCCTTCACTCCTCGCCAAGACTTGATATGTTAGTCTTTTTTATTTTAGACTTTTGAATAAGTATGTTGTGGTTTTAATTTGCATTTCCATAATGACTAATGATATTGAGAATTTTTCATTGCTTATTTTTCATCCATACATCTTCCAGGGTGAAGTATCTGTTCAAAAATTTTCCCATTTGATATTAGGATATGTGCTTTCCTTTCATTGAGTTTAGGGATTCTTTATATATTCTGAGTACAAGTCCTTTATCAGAGAAATGATTTGCAAATATGGAGTTAGCATTCCATTGGATTCAGAAGTGAATAAGAACGAGCCCTGCCTATAGGTGCTCACAGTTCAATGAAGGCATCTAGCCAGCAGAAAAAAAAAAATCACTGAAGAGTTTGGAGGCTACAATTGAGGCTCTTGTAGAGTGCCACAGGAGTGTAGAGGAGAGTATGATAAATTCCATCTGAGAGATCTTGGAAACATTTCCCAGAAGAGGGGGCCATAAAACTTTGCTTTGAAGAGTGAAGAGTTGGGTAGGTAGAGAACATCTGGCAAAGAACATTCTAGGCAAGGGGAACCTGTGAAAAAGGCAGGAAAGTGGGTTTGGGAATCATGAATCCTGGATGGACAGAGGAGAGGGGAGGGAAAGGATGAAAAAAGGAACAGTGAGGAAGGCTGAGACCAGATTGTCAGATTGTGGAGAGCTTTGTAGATCAGACTTAAGAATCTGTGTTTCAGCTTCAAAGCAATAGGAAGCTTGCTGAAGGGTTTTAAACATCAGAGTAAAATGGTCAGATCTGCGGCTTAAGAAAATGTCCTGTAGTGATGGTGATGGATTAGAAGAAGGTAATGAATCCAGGAAAAATGTCAAGACCCTAAACAAAGCAGTAATAGCAGGGAGAGAGAGAGAGGAGAGGGTAGATTCTCAGGCTCTTTAAGGGGAGTGCTAGACATTGGTGAGTGGTTAAATGTTAGGGGTGAAGAAGATGGTGGCACCTAGGATAGCCCCCAGATTCTGGGTGAGATAATTGGGTGATGTGGGAGAGCATTTATCATGTCCAAGAAAACAGGAAGAAGAGCAGGACAGGTGGGAGTATTATGAATTCAGCTTGTGTCATTCACTAATTTATTCATTCATTAATTCAACAAATATTTACTTTGTGCCTACCATATGCTACGAAGTGGGAATATGATGGAAATCAAAAGAGGTATCATCCTAGCCTCTGTGGCACCAAAAGTCTAGTATGGAAGAGAGAACATTAAATAATCCTACAAATACATAATTGAAAACAATTGGCTCTGAAGTGCTTGAGGCAAAATAATAGGATGAACATTGTTAGACCTGATGCAGTTTTGGTCTCAGGAACCTTGAAGAAGTGAAGTTAAAGTGAAGACCTGAAGTATAAGACGGAGTTAGACTGGTGAAAACCAGAGTTCTAGATAGAAGGAACAGAGGAAGTTAAATATTGTAATCCATTTTGATAGAGATTTCTAATAGGCAGAAGGAAACATGCTCCCAGAAACAAGGCCTTAGATGGAGAAGTTGTCCACTCATGGGGGCAGGGAAAGTCCTGGTAGAGAATGAGAACTTCCAAGGAAGGTTTGTAGGACAAGGAAAGAAGAGGGCTGAATATCAATATCAAGTGTAGGCAAAGGAGGAAAGCAAGTCAGCTAAGGAACAAGCAGGACCAGTCAGGCATTGAAGAGAGAAGAGAGAGAAGAGGAGTGGAGGTGAAGCGAAGAAGGAGCAAGTACGTGGTCACCAGCGCCCAGTGCATGGAAACGACTGCTCTGGCTTACTGAATTCTCCTTCCCTTAGCTCTGTGCAGAAACACCTGCATGGCATTAACTAAATCTGTTGATTGCCTCCTGGCAGTCTGAACCAGGCGCCTGCCTCATTAAGTCTCAAGGGAGGCATGCACATAAAGGAAAAATACAGTTCTATATTGATTCTAAAGTTTCTCAAGGGAACTTGTTTTGGCATTTCCCCCTCTGTCTGTCATCCTGAAGAGTGATTGATAATTTTGGTTTCATGAAATCATTTTCCAGCATATTTTAGATGCAATTACATTCCATATTGTGTGCTCCTTGTTCCGTGAAATGAGTCAGAATACTGTGACCATTTCTTCTCTTCTGGGAAAAAAAAAATCAAAACCCCAAAGGAGGTCCCTCACCCTGCAAAAATGGCATGCATCTATACACGGACAAGAATGTCTGCCAGAGAGGCCTGCCGCGAGGCCCCAAGTAACCATCCGAGGAAAAACTATTACCCCTCTGCCTCTCTCCCTCCCTGCCTCTGTGCGCTGGTCCTGCAAAGCTTGGCTTAGAACCTTCTGCAGAGAGTTAACTCCAATATTATAGACCTTATTATAGTTCATTGCCTTCGATTAATGACAATCATTTCTTAAGAACCTGCTCTGTGCTAAGCATGTGCTATGCTAAATATTATTTAACAAGACATTAACTTACTTAACTTCAAGCAATTGTGTGAGGTAGATTTATGACAGCCATATGATAGAGGAGGAGGTTAAAGGCTTAGAGATGCTATACGTTACTTGCCAGATCTGTTGAACTCTAATATCATTTAGCCACCAAGAAGCACCCAGCTCATAGTAAACATCATTTTATCACAAGGAAGATGCTCAGTTCTGCTGCAGAAGGAAACAACCCCATCTTATGATAGCAAATGTTTTTTCTCACTCCCCCAGGCTGTGCTAGGTTAAGCTGTAGTAACAATCCCCACATCTTAAAAGCAGATGTTTGTTTCTCACTCACACGGGCATGGTCCTCATAGGTCAGTTCTGTTGACTGTCCCCTCACTCCGTAACTATTAAAGGCTACCAAACCTGCCACGGCCCTGAAAGCCGCTGGTTGTTAAGGCAGAGTGAAAGAGCTATGGAGCATTTGGCACCAGCAACGAAATGCTCTGGCACCAAAGTGACAGGCATTGCTTCCACTCACAACTCACTGGCCAGAGCTAGCCACTTGGCTCCACTAAACCACAAGCCATCCAGGAAATGCAATCTTAGCACATTTCTGGAAGACAGCAGAGCCAAAAGTGAGCTGCACTAATGACCACACAAGATTGAAAAGCTTCTATGTATTAGATTTCTGCATCCAGCCCTGTGCCCTGCAGTCTAGATTTTAACTGGTAAGAACTTTAAATTTCTATTGCAGAATCAAAACCACAATGAGCTATCACTTTCACACCTGGGGTGTGTTGGGAGGAAATGAGGAATGACTGCTAATGAGTACAGGGTTTCTTTACGGAGTGATGAAAATGTTCTTGAATTAGATGGTGATGCTGGTGGACATCTCTGTGAACATACTAAAAAGCATTGGCTTCTACCCTTTAAGTGGATCAATTGTGTGGTATGTGACTATCTCAATAAAGCTGCTAAAATTATAATATTGATCCACCGTTAGGACATATATTACTGGCTCTAAACAGAAGCAGCAGAAAAAAGGCCATCCAACCTAGCTCCTCCCATGTGAGGTAGGCGTCTACTTTCGCAAATGACCATTTCTCCCATTTGGGTGTCATTCCGTTCTTTATTACTGCCACCATCTTTCAGCACACGGCCTTTGTCACAGGGTGACAATGCTCCTTACACTCCAACAACTGGGTAGGAAGACCTGGGCAGCATGAGGAAGTGACTGTCAAGAGTAGGGGTCTCTTATTTTGCTAAGCTTTTTGATATGAATCCTCCTTTCTGGAGTGAGAATCATATGGCATAGTTTTAGTTCATTTCCCCCATGCTTCCAGAAATCTCATACCCAAATTTAATGCTCAAACATCAAACCTATATTAATTCCCATGGGATACATGATGACGACTTCCTTCCTCCTTGATCTTGATTTTCTAATCCCATATTTTCCCTTGAAATCCACCCCATATCACTCCTACTCTTCCTAGCTTTATTTCCATCAGTCCCTTTCTCATCCCACTGTCTTTTTCCCCTGTGCTTCTAACCAAACCCCAGTCAGATTGGCTCCAACTATCCACCTTACCAACACCTGGGAGGATGAGGGCTATCGAAAAGAAATCAAAGAGTAGTGCAGATTGGAGCCCTGTCAAAAATCCTAGATCACTAACTTCTGTAGGGCCAGCCTGTCAGCCTGGCAAACTTCCTATTCTGTTCTCCAAAATTACTATTTTAAACCTTCTCTATTCTTGAGCCATCAAATCCTGCCCCTTCTCCATTACTTTCAACAAGTGCTTATCCATCCTATTTCTCAGACAAAATCGACACTCCTTTAACGTCCAGTCACATGTCCTATAAACTATTCATTCTATTATGTTGGACTAAATGCCCCTACAATCAATGACTAATCCCCCTATTTCTGCTCAAATGTCTTCATCTGATAATTGTATATTCTCGCTCACTGTATCTTCATTATATCCATCTCCATTGTTTCCTTCCTAGGAGAATTTAAACAGCTCAAGTCTCACCCCTCTTTTTTTTTTTTTTTTTCCAAAAAACACTTATCCGTGACCTTGGGTATTTTTGCAGCCACTGTCCTATCCTTCTAATCTTCTCCAAGGCCAGATGTTATGAAACATGTGGTCCACACAAAATGTTTTATTTCCCCTCCTCCCTCTCAGTCTTCAGCCTAGTCCATCTGGCTTCGTTTCTCATCACTCTAATGAGTGATTCTATCAGTACTAACAACCTCCATGTCACTAATCTAGTGAACTATTTTCAGTCCTCTTCTTTTACTTAGCCTCTTGGGGACATTTGACTCAGTTGATCACTTCCTTGTTCCTAAAACGTCTCTCTTGACCCCACATGCTCCTGCTTTTCCTTCTGCTTGTCGGGATCTTCTCAGCTTCCTCTGCAGACCCACCTTCCCCCATTTTCCCCATGCGTCAATGTTCCTCACAGCTCTTTACTAGGCTTTCTTTTATGTTCATTCTAACTGATACATATTGGCAATCACGAATGCTCCTTCAACATGGACATACACACTGACATCAAAGGGATGGACTCACAGTAAACACTGAGGAATCAAGAGAAACTGGTTGGTACTAGTTGCTTGCTTCTGAGAACAAGAGGGTTTGAGCTAGATTTTTTTTCCATTTAATTTTTTTTTTATTTTTTAAAAGATACTTAAGATTACATTAATGTTACACAAAAATTATAGGAATTCCCATATGCCTCACTCCCACACCTCCCACAACCTCTCACATAAACATAAACATCCTTCATTAGTGTGGCACATCACCTGCAATGGATACACACATCCTGGGGCTTTGCCACTAAGCATGGACCATAGTTCACACTGTAGACCACACTCTCTCCACACAGTTCTGCATGTTATATGATGATATAAAATGGCCTATATCTGCCACTCAGGATAATTCCCAAGTTCTGAAAAAGCCCCTGTATTACAACTGCTTTTCCCTCTTCCTGCCCCCAAAGGATCCAGTGGCCACTGGCTCCACCTCAATGTTGTAATTTCTTCCAGTGCTTGAATCACAATATGTCTACAACAGAATACCAGTAAGTCCACTCTAGTCCATAGCTCTTCCCCCAATCCTGAGGAGTCTGGGATGGTGATGTCCACTCCACCTCCAAGTGAGAGGGGGCTTATATCCCATGGATAAGATGGATGGCATTATCCTGCCTGCAGCTGCAGACTCTCTTCATTCCCTGGGATGGCCGTTGTCAATCATCATCTCCCCACCAGGTATCCTGGGTGAGTCCATTGAACCGTAGAGTAGGAGTTGCAGCTCCACCAAGATTCCGGGCCCAGCTGGCACATGGACAGTCCAAAGACTCCGGTCTCTGGAAGTACACGATTTTATATTGAGCAATCCACCTTGCTGTCCCGCTCCCTCCAGATCGATATCCCCAAGGTTCTTGCTCCGCAGGTTCCCAGAACACACCACCCGGGCAGGATCCTGTCCCCAATCAGCCGTCCTCCATGAGAGAGATGATGGTGAGTGCCCACCTAAACCGATGCCCATCCTCCTCTCCCTAGATTCTAACTTCTTGCAGAATCTTCCTTCGCCTGTGTAGTATCACAGGAAGTTCTGTTTTGTGGGGGAACTTTTGGGAAGGTGGGAGGCCTTTTCCTGTGTCTGGGAATTTATTCCACTGTCTCTTGCTTTGTGTAGCTTTCTCTGAAGAGATGTATATTCATATCCCTTCCTATAAAATAACTTTATTATCATTTAACTGGATTTGTTAGTGTCTTTCCATCATTCACATTGTTGTCCAATTTCGACATCAAAATGAATTGGTGTCAGAAGTAGGATAGATGTAAAGGCCTTGGACCCTAATGGCCCAAGTTACTTGGAGAAGATACTGCAGGAAGATGTGCTCATACCAGAAGGCCCAGTTACTGGCTGGACCATCCTCAGCATCAGAACAAATAGCTCTCTAGTAAGTAAAGAAAGAGGAATTATTCCAGGAGATTAGGTTTACTGACCTCTTAACTTGAGTTTCTTGTCACTGTGAATGGAAAATAAATTATAATATCAAATTTGGCCAATGACAATTCCTGGATTTCTTCCATTGGTTTTAGCTAAGCTTGACATTTTCAGCAGGGGTTGAAACAGCAAGTCACCTGACCTGACAACTGACACTGAAATGAGGCTGTCCAGATGATTCTAGGACAGAGCCATCTGGGATGATGACATTTGGGATGAGGGGTATCCCTTCCAACTGAGCCCTCCAGAATGATAGAGGGCTATTTATCAGGCGAGATCAGATTTAAAGTAAGACGGGAAGAAAGGAACTAAGATATGCTTAGTCTCACTAACCCCAGGAGGCAGATCTCAAAGAGTAAAGAGAAAATTGAAAGTCTTACTATTACTTTAAACTATGATGCATTTATTACGTGTAGGTGCTAATATGTGTTTTTTATATTTTGGTTTTATCTGCTCTTCTGAAAAAAGTGCTATGAACTTGGAGCTCTATGATTTGGACAACCAATTCTTTATTCTTAATGGCATGCAGAAGTTGAGGCTTCAGAAATAGTTTTCCATGTGAAATAGACACATTCTGAGTAGAAAATCAAAAGTATTTAATTGAGATGTGCAACTTCCAATGGTAAAAATTTTTATCAAAAAGCAATTTCTTTTTGAAAATTCTGCTTAAGAGATGTGCATGTAACCTGGTGAAATATAATACAAAGAAGGTTTAGGAAATTGAAAACTATATTCTTAATTATGTCCAGGGTGAACCATGGTTCCCAAGCGGTTATTTGAAATGGTCTCAAGACAATGCAACTAAAGTGTTAAATAACTGATATTTACAGACAAAGGTTTGCTTAGGAAAAGATGACCTTCTTGGGACAAAGCCAACTAAGAAAAAGCAGGAGATGCTGGCAGGAAGCCCAGATCTTCTCAAGTCTTGGCAAAAAAACAACTGTTTTTTCCTGTCTGGAAACTTTAAAATTTTGGCTTGAATTTAAGAGGGTGGATGGGGGTGGGCAAGGGCTTCCCTCTCCTCCCTTAGCCTTTCCATGAAGGTGATTCAATGTTGGGAAAGTTCCCCAAGAGAAGTTTAGTTAAAGAAAACTTGATTTAAAAATACTGGAAAAGAAAGAAGTTCTATAGCTTCTCTAAGCAAATTAAAAAAGGAACCTGAGAGAGAGACCAGGGGGTGGGGGTGGGGGGAGCAAGCAGGGAGGAAATACAGCTCAAATAAGAATTCTGGGGAACGATGGATCTGTAAAGAGAAGGCAGAGTATGCCCTTCTGCAAGACAGATTAAAGGTGAAGCCACCTGCCAGAGCACAGGGGTTAGCAGAAGTAACACCACAGGGGTAAGTGAAATCACATGGCTCTCAGGTTCTGGTGTTGTCCCACTTGAATGCAGTGTTAATTAAGCATGTAAGTTGAGAACCCCTCACCAGACCCCAAGCAAGTAGCATTTAAATCAGTTAAATTATTGGGGATCGTAATGTCTGAACCACACATTATTTGCTCTTGGCGCCTTCTAGATCCAAGCAGGAATCCCAACATGCAATAGGTCTGTTTATATTTGGGCCAAACTCTATGTCACATTTGGGGATCTCGTTATGCCCTATTCACCAAGTTATCCAGAAGAAAGTGACTGTTTCTTTTCTGTTGTAATTGTACATCTACACAGAATTAAACTGTAGAGGTGCTAAAATCCATGCCAAATGTTGCATAATTGCATCAAAATATTCTATAGTACAACTTACTGAATTCTCATATTTATTTTATGTGGGGATTAAAACTTCTGGGATAGGGCCAAAATATTGGGGAATTACTTGTACAAGGATTTGGGGATATTTAAATGTAATGTGATTACAGAATTGCAAATGAAATGTGTCATAATCGAAATGTGCTAGTGTTTTCTGAATTGGCTCTTGTGGAATTCACACAGTTCATAGAAGTTATTCTACTTGAACCCTTGGGGTTCAGTTTTATAAGCATCTCAACATTCTCAGTATCAGTTTGTTTGTATTTCTTAATTGGCTTTTGAAAAGTTGGACCGGTATGACATTGAGATAAATAATTTCAAGATACTTTGTCTCATTTATTTATTGCCACGATAATGCTGCATGACAAGAAAAAAAAACATGCCAGTAGCACACAGCAAGTGTTTATTGTTTATACATATGGGATGGTTGCTTAAGGTGGCTCTGCCCGTCTTGGCTGGGCTCACTCACATGTGTGGGTATTGTTCACTGTTGGTTGATCTTGGCTGGCTGTAGCTTGGGTGATGGGGCAATTCAGATCTGCTATGTGCATCCTCCAGGAGATTATCCCAGGTATGTTTTTTATTGCAGTGGCCAAGATGCAAGGGAGAGTGAAGAAACATAAAAGGCCTCTTGAGAACTAGGCTCAAAAGTGGCACACCATTGCCTTCCCTGCATTCTGCAGGGTAAAGCATGTCACAAAGCCAACTCTGATACAAAATATGGGAAAACCCACTCTGCCTCTTTAGCGAGAGAAATGCAAAGTCACATGGTAAAGGGCATAGGGAGAAGTTGGGGTGGGGTGGGCAAAGACCTGGGACTGTTGAGAGAGTCAATCCACTACATGTATAAACATACAAAGGCTTCTGTAAATTTGCTATGTAATATTAAGATGCCCGTGATAAATGTAAAACATCATGGCACTAGGACCCATGACAAAAAAAAGTCAGAGAAGAGCTCTAGGCAAACTCTTAAAGGTTTCTGATTATCTGCATTGTCCCATTCCTTCCAATGGCTGGAAAACTGTTAGGAATCTATCTGAACTACTAGGTAGCCTGTGTCTCTGTACTTGGCCTTCCCTTGGAAGGAAGTTGGGATTTCCTTTCCTTTTTAGGCAAAGGAGCTCATCCAGACCAAACTTGGTCTGTGAAGAGCCCTACAGTAAATATTTTAGGCTTCATGGGCCCTACAGTCTCTACTGAAACTACACAACCCTGCCATTACAGCACAAAAGCAGACAGAGACAATATGTAAACAAATGGATATGGCTGTGATTCAATAAAACTTTATTTTAAAAATCGGGTGTTGGGCCAGCTTTGGCCTGTGGGCTTTAACTTGCCAAACCCTGATCTGCATTCTGATCTAGACTTTCATAATGTGGTCCCAGTTCCATGTTACTTGAGCAAAAGAGGAGGAAGACAAAATAAAGCTTTCTAAATTTGAAGCAACAGTATAAATCAAGAGCGCTTTTTGTCGTGGCAAAATATGGCACAGTATACCAAAAGTTACTGGAAGGAATGACTCAAGATTAAGAAACTCTCAGAACGAGGTAAAAAAGAAACCTGAATACTTGAACTTTGGAGAAAAGGTACTTTTTCCTGCCTTGTCTTGTAGGTAGTTTGAAGCTTCTATGTTACCTTGCCCAACATATCAACAAAGCAACTTGTTGCTTTGTGTTCCCTTGTACTCATCTTGGTATGCAGATGCTGGTCTCTTTGGGGCAAGAGAACTAAAGCTGAACCTGGACCATCTTGTGGGAAAGTGAGGATGTATTTTTTTTTTTTCTTTAATGTTTGGGGATGATTTCAAAGAAGCTAGCTTTAAAGGTTTCCCCTCAGCCAGGCTGTGATGAATTAAGCATCAAAAAGTAACAATTACACTTAGGACCAGTTGAGCATGTGGAAGGCATTAGGTCCATGTTGACACTCCAAAAGGCAAATAAGAAATATGCATTCAAGAAGATATTTCAACTACCTACGAATCTGGGTTAATGAATTGTATACAAGTATCAGAAAAGGCATAGGGTGGGTGACAAATCATTCAAGTAATGAACACTTTAGTTTGTTTAATGGATACACAACTTTCCCCTTTTTTGAGGGCAGCTTGAAATCATATTTATGCCTCTCAAGTAAGAACTGCTTTGGAAAAACAAAAAAGAGCAGACCTAGAGAGCGGGTGTAGCTCAGTGGTTGTGAGGTCTTGGGTTCAATCTCTGGTACCTCCTTAAAAAAACAAAGAGCAGACCTAATGAACTGACACTGTGAAAATATCTCATCCTGGATCTGGGAAGAGATTAGAGGAAGTGATGCCATGTAGACCCGAGGCTTAGTTTTGGAATGGTTCACCAGATTTATAGAAAACATCCAGAAACACCAGATACTTTCAACTGATGAGTAGACAAGAACATAGTATGTGTTCCTAGAACAATCAGGAGAGAAAGGTAGAGAATAACAGCCCAGCATCCCCCAAGAGACCTGGATGGGGCAAGCTTCTCCATCCTGAGGAAAGACTCACTCATATATGCACTATCACTGGCCTCTGCAGTGTAGTGCTTCTGAGCTTGCCTTGTCTGGGGCCAGGTCCTACCTCTGCCACTCTAACACCTCTGTGACCTTGGGCAAGTTACTTCTCTGAGCCTTATGGGGTTATGACGAGGAATATGTAGGGTTGACAGGAGGAGTTAAAGTGCTTAAAACAGTGCCTCATATCAAATAAGCCCTCGATAAATGAAAGCTTAAAAATAACACTACAGGTCAACAAGGAAGAGTTTGGGAGATCTGGGAGTCTGATAACTTCTTTCGGAATGATGGCATACTGTTTCTTGCTCTACGTATGGACTCAAAGCAAATGTTTCCAAATCCACTGACATATAAATCCACTGAAACTCTAAATCTTTAAACAGCGTTTTGTCTTTCAACCCATCACACCATGGCCCCTTTGTGACGTACACACAGATACCTTGGCTTTAATTACTGATTCAATGCATGGAGTCAGTCAATCCCGTATCTCCAAGCCGAGGCCAGACTTTGCTCCTGAGCTACAAGTGAGCATATTCCCATTAACCATCTTATCTCTTTGTCTCTCCACGGATATCTCAAAGTCAAATCCAGAACTAAGTCATTGTATGCTGACTCACATGTGCACACACACACATTTCTCTTCTAGTGCCTCCTGTCTCTGTAAATGAACCACCATCCACCCAATTGAACTAGCCAGTCACCCTGGAAATAGCCTATATTCTATGTTCAATTGGCCTCCAAGTCCTGTGTAGCTTTCCACTTAAATGTCTTTCGAGCTTATCTTCTCTCCAGTCCCCCCACCACCCACCCTGGCTCAGGCCATGGTTACTTCTGACTGGGACCACTGTCACAGCCTCCTAACTGGTTCCCTAAATGAAGTTTTGCTTCCCTCCAGTACCCTGTCCAGCCGCACATTCTCTAGTCCCATAAACACAAATATGGTCATATCACCCCATTCTTTAAAGGTCTTTGATGCATCCTAAAGCCCTTACGACAAAGACTAGACACCTTAACTCAGCTGCCAAAGGTTTCCATGATCTGGTTGCAGCCTGCCTGTTCTGCTTAACCTTTCCCCTTTGCCCTCCAGGTTCTGCCTTTCAGAGCGGTTTCGAATGCACCAAGGACTTCATGCCTTCACAATCACTACTTTCTTCCTACACCCATCTCTTCTTAACCCCCAACCCATTCACCTGCTTCACTCCTGAACTCTCCCCTTCCCTTTGGAGGGCACTTTCCGTCTTACCAGCTCACACTGTAGGACTTAGGAAGGTAGAGCTGCTCCTGATTCACCCAGTGTTGCATTGTGGTACCCAGCAGAACCCTTGGCATGTAATAGATGCTCCTTAAATAACTGTTGACTACATGAATATTTTAATCACTTTGCTATATAGGCCTTTGGTAGAAGTCACCAAATATGTTTAGATGGAGATGAAGAATGTGTAATTTGGAGAAAAAAAATACATCCTAGGCTAGACTATAATGCTATTGCTCTCAGGGTACATAATTTTCTGAATTATTTCTACATCCCCACAAAACCTTGCATGATGCCATATGATGAATGAATGAATGATTACCACAAATCTCCAAGTTTCTAACTCAGTTCTAAACAGCAATGACGCTATTGCTTCTTTCTTCTTCTTCATCATCATTCTCCTCCTCCTCCTCTCCCTCTCCCCCTCCTCCTCCGATCAGTTTTCTAACTCTGAAAGGTTGTATATATTTCTACTAATTTGAGATTACAAACAATACATGTTTCCCTTAGGTTCAAAACCTTACTGTCTGATGGGATTTGTGAAGATATCCAACCTTTTTTTAGTTGTTTGTTGCTTTTCAGAAATCACCGTAAAAGACACTCTTACACCATGTAAGTTGAATTTCGAATGAAAAATATGGTCTCACCAACATGTGGGAAACCAAGTCTATATTAACTCTAAGTTGAGGCCGAATGATAGAGAAGAAATTCACTGAACTAGTTCACAGAAAAGGCACGTTCAAGCCCTGTCTCAGCCACTTCCTATGACATTTGGCTACATGGCAACATTACAAGGCTAGAATTCCTATAACGGAAGCTCCACAAGAGCAAGGATTTTATCTGTTTATCATTGTATCTGTAACACCTAGACATAGTGCACTGCAATAACTATTTGTTGAACGAGGAAATGAAACTTTGGGCCATTTAGTGCTGTTCAGTTTCTGGTGGCTGCAAAATAAGGTGATATCAAAATTCTGGCAATTTCAGAAAATTATTAGGACGGGGGAAAATGTAATATTTTAAATCTAAAGAACACCATACAAGTTTAATGCCTGTAATCTGAACACCCAGTTTCACTGGATTATTTGATTCATGATATCCGAGTTCCTGTGGTCACTCATTGCAGTGACTGATTGAGTATTCTTTCATTATAAGTGCACTATAAGTTTAGAATAAGATGCAAGATTACAGATATTGCCAGGAACACTCATAATTTGAAAATAGTTTTTAGGGAAAAAAAATTATTCTGATAGAGTGGCAAATTAGGAACCCAGGGAGCATAGTTTCACGTGGAATGATTTCAAAGGCAACAAGGAGACAATTGTATAATTAACATTTATATGAAACTTTACAATTTTTTCACCATTCCATATGTATTATCTCATTTAAATTTCTCAGCAGCCCTCCTGAATATAAATGGTATTATTTTCATTTCACAGATGAGGACATTGACACAGAGAGAGTAAAGAAATTGCTCAAGTTCATGTGGTTGGTAATTGACAGAGCCTGCCCTTGAACCTGGATTTTCTGCCCCCAAATCCTTTGCAAATTCCATGATGCCATGTTGGGAAAAGACTTTTCATAGAACAGAAAGATGTAGAAAATGAAGACAGCTGGTAAATGCATGTAGCTATACACTTATATCAGTGTGGCTTCTTGCAATCAAAGTTTAAACCTTGATTTGGCTTTGTTCTTATGCCCTCCTCTGACCAGAAGAGCAAATGAATTGGGGAACGTGAGAAGCCCCGGATGTAAAGGATTCTATATTATCACCATGGTTCAGATACAGCCTTGTAGTTGATAACGGAAGGCACAACTGTGGGAAGTGATAAAAAGCATAGAGCCCATTGTTTGAGGAGGAAAGTCTGCTTGGTTTATGGTTTTCAAAGAGGCTCTTCATTGTTTTCAGTTTTAAAAACTGATACCCCTTATCAGACCAGCAGCAGTCAACTCCTGGGGCTTTTTGCTAAAATTAGTTTTGATACCTTAAAGAATATTGATGACATTTTAGAGTAGAACAGCCTAACAGACCCAAAACAAAAGCTTTCTAAATGGGCTTTATTCTTTAGCTTTATCAAGAGGCCAAAAAGAAATAAAAACGACTTCTGCTGTTAGACGTAAAGGTCCCAGTCATTTATATTTATACAACTACTTTAACATCTGAGTGAGTTGGGTGTTTGCATAACAATTCCTTTTGGCTTATAATTTCTTTTACTTTGGTATATATTTTTAAAAATACTAAAGTAGTTGAACACTATCTCTGGTATCCACCTCTCCCAAGCTACCCCTTCCCATGCCCTCTTCCCAACCTTCTCCCCTCAGAGACCCCCTTTTAACCCTACCCCCCAAATTCCAAGACATCCTCTGCTTTGGATTCCTCTGAGGAGGAGGAAAATCTGTGATTATCAGGGTGAATTCGTTTCATTGGTTACTCCTCTCCCCAGGAGCAATTGCAATTAAAAGAGAATGTCATGAGGAAGAAGTTTTTGAACGGTAAATATTTACCCCAGTGGGTTTATTTGTTAGTATAGACAAAGTTCTGTGTAGCAACAAACCTCCAAATTTCATTGGCTTGACACAGCAAAGGGAAACACCTCGTTTAGAAATCAGTCTAAAGCAGGTTGGGGGCATCTCCTGCTTACCTCTCTTCCAAGAGATGGGGGCACTGGCTGCTTTCATTTTGCAACTCTGCCATCTTGGGGTCCTTTGCTTCTAGCAGTGTGGCCCTAAGAGTGAGAGAGGATTGAAAAACCTGCTCTTAATTGCCTGCGTCACTCAAGTTGAATTGGTTGGGATCAGTCACATGACCCACAGAGACTCCCGGCAGCTGGGAAAGGCGGAGAGCAAAATGGGATATTGTTTGGGAGCAAGAGGGAACTTCAGGAATCCACACATCATCCGCATAGAGAATTGCCCACTCCACTAGTAGATAAGCTCCAGTTTATTTCAAGGGCTCAGCAAAGCTTTATTGTGTGTCTATTGTGAGCCAGGTGCACATATAAAAGGAAATCAAGTGGGCCTTTATCCTAAAGAACATCACAGTTGAGTGAGATGGGTTGACAGGAAAACCCTTAACTACAATGTAGTATGACATTTGCAACAACTGATGGATGTACAAGTTACATTTGTACATTATGCAACTCTCCAAGATTGCAATGTGAGGGTGGGAATCAGGGAGCGCTTTACAAAGAAAGTGACCCCTCCTCAGGTGTTGGAAGGAGTTTTGCAGGCAGAGAAAGGGGAGGGAGAAAAGACCTGTGAAGCAGCGCTGAAAGTGCCAACACCCCAAAAGCAAGTGACAACCTGGTGTGTTGCAGGAAACAATTTCAAGGCGGAGCGTGGTAGATCGTGAGGCTGGAAAGCTGGGCTGGGACAGGCTTCTGGAGGCCCTTCATTTTAGCCATGCTGAGGTGCTGAGAGTACTGTGAGGAGAAAACAAAACAAAAGAAAATCACTGAGGGGTTCATGGCAGGGAGACAATCTGTGTCTAAGCTACTCCTGAAAGCTTAAAGAAAGTCCTAACCTTTATTGAGCTTTTATGGCGAATCAAGCAGAATGGAGCCCTTTATATGCGCTGTATTAGTCAGCCAAAGGGGTGCTAATGTGAAATACCAAAAATGGGTTGGTCTTTATAAAGGGTATTTATTTGGGGTAGAAGTCCACAGATACCAGGCCATAAAGTGTTAAGTTTCTTCTCACCAAAGTTCATTGCCACGTGTTAGAGCAAGACAGCTGCTGGCGTTTGCCAGGGTTCAGGCTTCTGGGGTTCCTCTCTTCCCAGGGCTGCGTTTCTCTCCAGGCTTAGCGCTTCTGGTTCCTCCACAAGGTCAGCTGTAGACTATGAGGCGAATGGCTCACTTCTCTTCTCCTGGGGCCTTTTCTCCAACATCAAAACTGCTTCTCAAAAACTGCTTCAACTCTGTTCTTTGCCTTGTCTTTTTTTTTTTTTTTTTTTTTTTTGTTGGAGCAAAACCTAAAATTTTTTTTATTTTTTTTTTTTTATTATGGGTAAAAATCAAAATTCTCACAATACATACAAACATTTGTAAAATGATATATAAATATATATGCATATATGTGTATTTGCTTACAAAAATGTTATTTTTTATATATATATACATATATTTTAAGAGGTGCTTAGATTACCTAAAATAAATCAGCAACAATCCAAGCACAAAATCATATCAAAATCAGTTTAAAGAAATACAGTTTGTCTGAGGGCAAAGTCCTGTCTGCTGTAGACCTCTGAAACTTACAAAACCATTTAACTGCTTCCAATACACAAATGGAAAGACAAAGGATAAACATTTTCAATATCATAAGGAGAAATTAGGATGTTAAACATGAGTCACGGATCCATGAGCCATCTGATTTTTTCCTCCCCAAACCCCATGAGGTAGTACTATTATTGTTGCCATTTACAGATGAGGAAACTTGTGCCACAGAGGAGCTCAATAACTGGCCTGAAGACACACAGCTAGTATGTAGTGAAGCCGGGATTAAAACCCAGGCCATCTGGTGCCAGGCTCAGATCCTTTTACCTAGACCATTGCTGTCCACTAGAAATAGAATGTGAATCATATATGGAATTCTAAAGGTGCTCGTGGCCTCGTGAGTAAAAAAGTGAAACTAATTTTAACATTTTATTTAACCCAATATATCCAAAATATTATCATTTCAACCTCTAATCAATATAAAAATGATCAATGGGCTATTATTTTGTCATAGCATCTTTGAAATCTGGCATGTATTTTACACTTGCAGCACAGTTCATGTCACACTTACCACATTTCAAATATTCAGCAGTCCCATGTGGCCAGTGGCTGCTGTGTGGGACAGCACTGACACTGACGTAGAGGGTTTATTTCTGTGGTTTTAGAGGAATGTAGCTCAAGGACACTAAGGAGCCATAAAACGAAGTGTCTGCCCCTGTTTTAGATTAGGTAGCTCGATTTTAGGTAATTCTCTCCTCGCCAAACTTATTCAGCAATCCCTCTTTCCGCCTCATGACAGTATTCAGTTGTAATTATACCTCAAACCCTAAATTAGCAAATCTGGCTCTGATGGATGTCCTGGTTCATTGTCATGACTATAAATGACAGATGGACTAGTCACGCAGAGGAGACCACCGTCTCTCCAGTAGCTAATGAATTTTCTCTTCTGAGTTTGATTCTCTCGGAGGGATGGCAGATGTTATAAACCCCCAACCTGCTTTTGAATGCCAATGCAGAAATCCTAGCAATTCCAATTAGGGCCAGCATGTCACACTCGTGGGAGTAGCAGCAAACATGGATAATTGAGTTTCCCAAACAAAGGATGACCCAACTGTTTGTCCTTCACAAATACACATTGCCCCTTAGCCTATTCGACCAAACTATCTAATATGTCTTGTGGGAAGGAGGAGTTTATATAAAACCACCTAATAGTCTTGCTCCCGCCTCTCCGCCTTTAGACTTCTTTACATCCATTATATGCCTTTATTGAAAAGCCATGCATCTGCCATTCACATGCCAACCAGAATAACTCAGTTGTGTGCTTTGAAGCACAAAACACCTATGATAAATTTGTCTGTGGGAAAAAGGTTATGATTTATACTTCCATGGAATAAATTTTGTCTCTTCCAAAACCTACAATTTAATAAAGTTCCTGTGCCTAAAGAACCATCCTGGACCTTGGAAGGTGATGGTGGATGCACAGATGATTAAATACTGTCCCTGACTACAAGTGGGAGCTATCACAAGGGCTAAAGGCTTGAGCCCTGGCATCATACAGATCTGAGTCAGAGCTACAGCTTATTTCTATGTCCTTAAGCAACTATTTAAAGTCTCTACACCTCAGTTTCTCCATCTGTAAAATGGAGTTAATGATAGAACCACTCTTGTAGGGTTGTGGTGAGAATTAAAGTATGAAATATGTAAAATACTTAGCTTAGTAGCTGGCAAAAAATAAGAGGTCAATAAATATTTTCTTCGTCCTTGTCGTTTTCTTTCTAATATTATTTTCTTGGGAGGAAAGCAGACACATAAACACATATAATGAAAATCATAGTGCAAAAATGCTAATTATAGTGCAATCAACACTATGAAGGTAGAAGAAGAAACTACTCATTGTGACTAGGGTTAGAAATGTTTTCATGGAAGTGGTGGCTTTTGCCTAGAATTTTGACTCACGAGAAGGGAAGTGAGAGGAAAGAAGAGAAGACTTGGCAAAGTCATAGCTAGTGGAAGTGTAGTACATAGTCTAGGAACAGTAACAAAAGAGGTTGGTATGTTGGGCCATTGGGTTTTGGCTTGAGGAATAGTTTGGACCTTGAACTAAAAAAGTTGGGGATTTTGGGGGGGGTATTTTAAATAAGTGGACAGCCATTACTTCTTTGTGAGAAGTACAATCACAGTGCAATGTGTATTTTTAGAAAGATAACATTGATGGCATTGTAGAGATCAGAACTAAGATGGAGCTCACTGTGCAGCTTCAAGACACAGCTGGTGCTTAAAATGGATTATGAAAAATTAAACTTACTGAATTTCATGTATGACCCACCATTAGTACAAAGACATTTCCAATGGGAAGGAGACTATGTCAGTGATCATGAACTCTTCCTCTCCTCCCCTATTACCTTGTGTATTTTCAAGTCCTAAATAGATCTGGAAAATACAGCTAACCCTAGTTAAGACAATAAGCAAGTAGATCTCTTATTTTAGATCCTTTTTTTCAGTATCTAGTGTAATCATAAAACTGTTGCCCTAGGGTAAATTTAATGATCAGAAATTACTTGGTTTTGCATTTCAGGATCTATAAGTTTTTTTCTTAATCCTTAACAGTAACTATCTGCACCTTAGATCAATCGTGCACAGCCCTGATTTCACGTTTGAATCACAAGGTGGGGAGCGCTTTTAAAAAGAGAGTCACACCTGCATCCCACCCCAGCCCAATGACACCAGAGTCTCTGGATCTGAAAATCGCTGCTCTCTCCTTGGTGCTCGGTATGAGTCTGCATATTCAGTAAAGAGTGACTTATGACATATGACACCCTATGCATGATGTTGCACACACATCATCTAATTGGTTCAAGTCTTCAATTTTGTCCACTACACGCATGGTTTGTGGAGAAAATTCATATCAAGGAAAGTTCACAATTCCAATGCCTCTCCACATGGAAGTCTTGTCTTTTCTATGGCGATAGTGAGATATCACCAGAAGCAGAGGAATATCAGCCTACTATAGTGCTTCGGAATATTCTATTAAGGTATACCTGCTATGGCAAAAAAAAATTGACTCTCAGGAAACTACATTTAAACAATATATTTATATTTGCTTAATTTAAAAAACAAGTTCAGATGTTAAATTCCAGCAAATAAAATGAACAGAAAGATGTCGTACAGCCAGATCAAACACAGCCAGAAAGATGTACTGTGGTTTTCCTGTGGTTTCCCATGCTCCTTGGTACTCTGCCCGACTTCTCCAGGATTCCATGTACACAAGTTTAAGGAGTATGGGTAGTAGAGAAAATGATCCCAATGATCAGACCTTCATTTTAAGTCATCTGCTACTAACTGGATAGTGGACTTAGTAGTAACTTGATCTTTCTGGATGCACACACACACACGTACACACACCCCCCTATGCACAGCCCACACAAGGGCTGCAAGCCAGAGCCTCGTATAGGACTCAAATGAGGGGTATGTGTGGGTTTTGCTTATTCTTTGGCAATCCATGATGCAGAGATGTAAATTTACTCAGAGGTGGGATATCTTGGCATTCTGCTGTAAGGTCTGTAACATATAGCTTCATTTATTTGCTGGTTAGTCACTCTTTGGGGAAAAAAAGTAGTGATCAATTTTCCTATATTGTGTTTCAATTATCTACTGCTGCATAACAAACCATTCCAAAATGTAGTGGCTTACAACGGCAGTGATTTCCCATTTCTCACAATTCCGTGGTTTGACTAGGAGCTTCTGTGGTGTCACCTGAGCTCCCTCAGGCGGCTGCGGTCACCTGGTGGCTCTACTTGGATGGCCGGGGCTGTCTTCACGTGGCCTTTCATGGCAGCTTCTCCACAGCATGGCCTCCAGGTTCCGAGGGGGCAAACCCCCAAGGGCAAGCACGTGTCAGGCCTCTGCTTGAATCACATCGGCTGATGTTCTCTTGGCCAAAATAAGGCAGATGGCCAGGTCGAGAGTCCACGTGGGAGAGGACTATGCAAGGCCAAGTGCTGGGAGCTGTGATTATTGGGGGCCATTATTTAAAATCTACCACCCCTCCTTGTGCAGTTGATGAAGGTGCTTGACTAAACTGTGTGATTTGAGCAATGCTATGAAGGCAGTCTCTCCAAAAGTCTCCCTTTCGTCTACTACCAGAGGAGCCAGAACAGTTTCATTCCACTGAATTAAGGCAGTGGTTCTCTAGTGCTGTTTATTTCAGAATTATTGTGGTATTTTCTCAAGAGACAGATACTTAGCTCCCTACACAGGGCAACTGAATCGAATCACTGTCCTTTAAAAAGCGTCATGGTTGGTTCAGATATACACACCTGGTTGAGACTGACTGGGTTGCGAGTTCCATTTCCCGTAACAGTGGGTTAGCTTGTGGAAGACCAAACCAGAAGCGGAGGGCCAGGTCCCGAGGGCCGAGCTGCAGGCAGGCAGGAAACTCACCGAGGTCTGCAGATTCCTGCTTCGCCAGCCCTGCAGAAGTGGGCCAGCCCCTCGGCCTCCCATATGGGAATTTGTGCTCACGACTGGTTCTCTGGTCTCGGCACCAAAACTGAGGTGGGGGAGGGGATGTTTCATGTTCACATCCTGTAACAAAAAATGGAAATGGCCAAGCCTTAGGAAATTACTTACTCTCCTGCCCTGTATTTTAGGTGTCATCAAGTGAATAAAAGCAGTTCCTTGCTGCCGTGGTCAGGATTTCCTCTTGTTGAGCATAACTGACCTTACAGAGAAGCATATACTTTTAAACATTTATTTAGTTAAAGGGTATAAAACATTTAAAAGAAAACATACTAATGAAACACTCATTGGTGATTAGGGAAAAGCAATACCAAATTTAAGCTCAAATTTAACTGACATCTTGATTAATTTCACTCCTGCTTGTCTTCTAAAATTGAACGAAGCAATTCGCCATGAGCCTTTCCTTACAGTGTTTCTGGGACCAACCCAGGGCTCAGGTTCCAGAGCAGCACATTGGCATTCTCATCTCACTTTGCTCAAAGCTCCACTCTACCCCTGCTTAGGGGACGGCACTGGCTACTCCTAACTTCCTTGTGTCTTCTTCTGCACTTAGCAAAGGCAGTGGGGAAAATAGCAGGCCTTGTGGTGCCTTTCCGAGTCTCAGGAGGAGAAACTAATTCCCTTGACCCACCTCCCCTTTTCTTCCAAAAGCTTCCGCAGGTATGCATCATTGCTATAAAGGCTAACTTCAATCAGATGCTGAAGATCCTCCATCAACCACTCAAACAGGCACCTGGCTCCTTTCGCAACAGTTCCATTTGTTAAGGGCCACACCCCTTTTTCATTTTTGGATCCCGCTTTTGAATTTCCTTTTAAAATAACTGTTTCCAAATGAGCAGGTAAAGGCACTGAATGATGCAATTGGAGGTAGAAAAAGCTGAGGGCTTTTGGGCTTTTGCACCACTCAGATCACATGCATGCATGTTGAGCAGAGAAACGGCACTGATGGCCTTCATAAGCCCGGGCCTGTAACTCTGGCTCGATCATCAACGATTTGTGAAGTTGTGAGCAGGTCAGCTTACCGTGTGGGGCTTGATGTTCAGCATGGCAAAAACGGGGTGGTGGGGTGCCAGTGTATTTCTACAGGGGTTCCCAGGCCTCGTAGACAACCATCCCGAGTACTTTGCCCTTTTCTTGGCACTGACTTGATTCTGTCCCCTGTCTGAGGTCTTAAATATTTTGACAACCTTCCCACCAGTACCTGCAATCTAAGTTCTTCTAAGAAAATGCTACACAAGTGTTTTAAGGAAATAAAGAAGCGGGATCGGGGATTTTATATTTAATGCACTAATAATTTGCAGCCTTTTCTAGAAACCGAATCTGGGAACCTCTATGGGATTACGTCTTCTCCAGGGGTAAAAGTTATCATGATTGGACAGTTCAGGACCCTACATTTTGATTCAGGAACAGATAGGGTAGGTGAGCAAATTATTTACTCGGAAGCATCTGCTACTGCAGCCCTTTTACTACCCAGTAAAATATTCTAAATGCAGGAGATTGGAACAACCCGTCACTGAAAAAATGCCATAGTAAGATGCTCTGAGACTGGGCGTCTCACAATTTAATGGGTATACAAATCACCTGGGGATCTTGTTAAACGGCAGATGAACAAGCAAGGCTGGGATGGGGTCTGACATTTTGCATTTGCAACAAGCTCCCAGGTGAGGCCAATGCTGCAGGTCCACAGACAGCAGTAAGACATGAAGGGACCGAATAAAACACACGGGGGCTTTGGGATCAATTATAATTCAGTTTGTCCATGATAAAGATGGACAGGCTGGACGCCACTTCCAACACCCACGACCTGAGCTACCATGAGAAGAAGCTTTTTCCAAATGGCCCATCAAGAGAATGGTGTGTCTCAGCTCTAAATATTCATGACATATCTTTCTCTTGTTTCTTTCAAGAGTTTTGACGTTTACTTAAGTAATTACTGTTGCTTTCCAAAGGTGGCCCATATTTTCGTCCTTTGTAAATCCCCCTTTGTCCATCTCTACTCTTGGAAGCTGCCTTTTATCGGGTTTGCCAGGTGGTTAATCTCCACGGCCCATCAGAGTGTAGCCAACTTCATTTAATCAAGGGGAGAAGCGGGCAGGGAGACAGCGACTCGGAGGAGATGAGCATGGCAGCGTCTACTGGTCAGACAAAACAATAAAGCCTGTCTTTCTGCTCCTGCCGTCTGAGAACTGCGCTGCCAGAATCTGAATGTCTTGCTAAACCCATGGCAAAGAGTTGTCTCCTAGACGTACGAATTGACGTGTTCGCTTCACATATTGTTTCCCAAGATTTTCTCTATTACAAAATATTTCAGAACTCACAGATTGCCTTCCTCCCTCTTCACGAGTCCATTTGGGAGTTGAGTTGTGGGAGGTGCTTAAAGGGAAAGGGACCGCTCCTAATTGTGCTCAAACGTCTAAGGATGTTATTAATCCTATAAGCCTGTTTAGTATATTTCAACATAGCCAGTTCTGCTGGAATCTCATATAAATGGCTGAATTATATTAAAGGGAAAAGTCATTTTCTGATTAAGAAGTGGTCCTTTTTTAATGAAAATTCTTTGGGTTCTGCCATACAGAAATAAATCATCAAAGCTCTCAGTAATGGCCGCAAATATTTTGTACTTGCACTTTTTAAAAATAAAAGCTGAAGTCATTTTAAAGTCGATCAATTAGTCTTTTCCAAGGTTAAGTACATTAGGGTATTAGCATGCTATTGCATAATACAGTGAGTTGGCAGAACAGAAAGTAATCAGCCAAGTTTAAAATGTTCATAGATTTTCCTCCCCGCTCCGGGGACCTCAGGCAGTTAAATATTTTACACTTTAATTCTTCAGGCAGCGAAATCCGGAAGAGGTTAACTGACTTAATCCAGACGGACAGCGGAGAAGCTATCAATTCAATGACATCTGTCACCGTGGCAGCTAAATATTGAGGAAATTATATCGGGGAAAAAAACACGACCTCTTGACACTATTTCTCTAGTGTTGATAGTATACAGCGTTTCTTCTCCCTGCAGACATTAGGCGTCTTTCTTTTCCAAACAGACAAAAGAGCAATCCCTGTAGGCAGCTTTTCATTATGCAGCTCAATCCGATGGAGTCTGAGTACCTGCCATGCAAAAGGCTGTAGACCACCTCCCGTTCTGTTTTAAGGGCCAGAATGAGAATGATTATGAGTGTGTGTGTGTGTGCATATATATATATACCTTCTGTAACCAGAATTTTCCAAATCTGCCCGGCCTCCCTCCTTTGCACTCAGCCAGGTTGGCTGTGTGACGTCAGCGAGCGTGCCAGGAGGGAGGGACAGTTCTCCGTGGGGCCTGCTGGGGCCCTGCTATGGAATGGCTTCAGTGCTCAAGCTCCGACTCCTTCCTTTGGGACACAAATCCATGCTGCCACATATCTACAGGGGAATAAATAGCTCGCAGTTCCATTCGCTCGGCTGCGGCCTTTTCTTGGCAGCCTCCCCAGGCGACTTCAGGTGAGGTCTGCCACCGGCATGTTTTGTGAGCATCGCGGAGCAGCGAGAGAACACAGGGCGACTGTTCAGGCTGCCCTTTACTTGGCTCCTTTCCATGCTTCTTTGGAAGCTAATCTTTTGAGTCCCCTTTTCCATAGAACCTCTCCGCTCTTGAAATGCCAGAAATTGAACTTTTCCCTCATTTGATGTGATGGATGCTATTAAGAGTTGTTTATATTGGATTCATCTCCTTTCCCCTTGACTCACGTCATCACGTGAGACACTGTGTTTTCATTTCAGAGTGATCTCCATTAGCAGGGGTCCCTAACACTTGACTTTTGGCACCACTAGTTGGTCAAAGAGTCAGTGCTCTGTAGAACATCACAATGTAGTATGGAAGCTTGCTATTTACAGGGGCCTTTAATGCAACACTGTGGGGGTGGGGAGCAAGGGGACATGATGTCCCTGTGATGCATCTAGGCGGTGAGACACTAATATTGGGGGAAAATTATAGGGGAAAAAATGATCTCGTGAGAGTAGCTCCTTAATATGAAATCTAATACCAGTGAATAAAACCCGACTTAGGCAAGAAACTCATTCAATTCTGTGCTCGCCATCCCTATTGCTAATGAGGAAAGCTCTTATCTTTTCTACCAGAGATTGGGGATCTTATAAAATCATGCCGGAGGTGGGAATAATACTTTTTAATTTTCTCTTCCATAAGTAGAATAGTGTTTTCTGGTCCACTTTCCCCCTTGAAATAGTGCTGGTGGCATCACTTCAGAACTGAAGGATTAGAATTATAGTCCAAATTGTCATTTGTTTTCTTTACAGTCCTGTTTAAGAATGTTTTGCCAACTCTTTTAAGTCACAAAAATATTATCCTGTTTCCTTCATTGCTCTGCTTTTATATTTATATCTACAATCTATCTGGAATCGATTTTTGTGTATGATGTGAAATTTTGAAAGATCTGGAATGAATCTTGCTTCTCCCTACAAAGCATTTGGCTGACTGCCAGATATGTCCAGGAAAAAAATGTGAAGAAAGTGAATATTGGCTTCAGTCCCACTTTCCATTCTTTTTAACTTCTCTCCTTTTCTTACCACCAGAAGCCCAGGAACGTCATTGTTTCTTTTGGATGTCTGGACATCTTTATCTCAACCAAACTCCATAGCACTTCTCTCCAATCGAAATTCACCCATCTCACATTTTCATAATCCATTGTAATGGGTTACTCATGTAAGAAATGTTAATGGTATTGGGAATTGTAGGAACTGTATCAGGAAATATTTTTTTGTTTGGTGTATCAGTAACTATGACCACAATACTGCTGCCTAACAACCAACCACAGAATCTCAGATCTGCATCAGATTGCAACATAGGCATTTATTTAGTGCACAACTCATCAGAGAAGCTGGGGAAAGCTGACCTAGGCAGGGCGGTGCAGGGATGCTTTGCTCTTTGTGTCTTTCATTTTCTTCCCAACAACAACGAGGTAGCCAGAAAGTGTTCTTCTCATGGTGATAGCAGAAGTGCAAGAGAGAAAGTGCAACCTCTCATGTGCTTTTCAAGCATTGGGCTTCCTGAAATCCCGTTGGTCAATGCAAGCCAATGGCCAAACCCAGAATCAAGGGATGGGAAAGTACACTCCAACCACAAAAATGGGGTGGGTATGAATAATTTTGAACCATAATCCAATATACCATAGTGAGGAAATGTTACAAATTCTTAAACCTTCTGAGCTTGTTAACTGCCAAAGTGTAGCAGTTTTATATTGTTTATGATTTCCAAATATAGATATTGGATTATGTTTGTTAACTGGTCTGTTCTCCTGGGCATATTAGATTGTATTGGATTCAGAGGTTTCACTTTTACATGATTAAATAATGATTAAGACTTTGGACCACATCAGTAGGAGGTTGACTCCCCGCCCCCTCACCGGGACTCACAGAGAAAACGATATGGCAGAGGAGACAGTTGGAGTTTAATGCTGGAGCCCCAGGAAGCCACTACACAGAGAAGCAGATACGTGTGGAAAGAGAGAAGGCTCCATTAGACATGGCAGAGGCCCTGGGAAGAGAGATGAGCCATTTGCCTAATAATTTACAGCTAGCTGGCCTTGTGGAGAGAGCAAAGCAGCTGAGCCCAGAGAGGAACGAGCCCTGGGAGAGAGATGAGACTTATCCCAGCCTACAGCTGGTATTGGAAGAAGCTGGGACCATGGAACCTTAAGAGGAAGAGGAAGCCTGAACTCTTGCAGATGTCCAGACGTTGGCAGCCATCTTGCTCCAACCCGTGGCAACAGACTGTGGTGAGGGAAGTAACTTACGCTTTATGGCCTGGTAACTGTAAGCTTCTACCCCAAATAAATCCCCTTTATAAAAGCCAACAGATTTCTGGTATTTTGCATCAGCACCCCTTTGGCTGACTAATACACAAAGTATAGTCAAATTCTGTTTCAATGAATTAACCGAAATTAACAAGTGTGTTTTTCTTACCTTAAGAATTCCTTTGTTTCATATATATATATGGTCCACATTTCATGAGTGACATGACATCTTATTATATATGACTCCAAAATCCAAATTCAACCTGACCAAACTTGTTCCCTCTCCACTCTTTCTAGTCTCAGAGAATTGTCCAACCAGATCTCTAAGCAGAGATCTGAAAATCATTCTTGATTATTTTCTTCTTCCCCTCAATCATTACCTTCACTCAGTCCTCAAGTGCTATGGGTTATATTTCCTAAAGTTCTCTCAAATCAGACCAATTCTTTTCATAGTGCAGGCCACCCTCATTTCTCATCTAGTCTACTGCACCAGCCTCCTAACTTGTCTCCATGCTCCTGCGTTGTTTCTCTCTAATACATACTCTGTAGCTTAGTTGAAGTGATTTTTCAAAAATGCAAATCTGATAATGTTGCTTCTCCTGATTTTCTGCCAGATCCCACCATCTAACCCACTTACCCACCGGGTCTGAAACTGCTAATTGCTCCCATTATCCATTCTTCCCTTTTCCATTCAGTAATAGCACCTTGAGTTTTTGTTGTGCATATAACTGACCAGATGAAGACTGCCTTCACCAGCCTTTCTTGTAGTCATCTTACTAAGTACTGGCCAAAAGGATGTAAGTAAAAGTGCTGAGTGAACTATCTGACTCATTCACTTTGAAGGCAAGGAGCATGCCCTCCACACACCTCCTCTTCCTGCTTCCTGAAGAGGCAGTGGAAGCTGGAGAGGCCATTCAGATCCTGAGATTGAATAACATGGTGGAAAGGGCCCGGGTACCCCACACTGTAGATCTGTCTTAGCAGTTCTGGGTGATGTATGATTGGACGATTACATGAGGGAGGAATGAATGTCTATCTTGTTTAAATCCATGGCTATTTGGGGGGTTTTGTTAGAGCAGCTGAGCCTATATCCCAGTATCATTGGCTTCTGCCCATCTTTACTGCCTCATGGTCCATAACTTCCCGATCTGGCCGTTCACCTTTGCTTTGCCACATTTCTGTGCCCTTACAGATGTGCTCCACCCATCAATCAGGTTAACTTCCCATCCTTGCAAGATTCAGCCAAAGTCTTCTGTACTCTTGGAAGCTGCCCTAATGCCTCCCTCTGTTGAGAATTGTTTAAAATGTCTGTTCTCTGGCCTCCCATAGCATCCACACTGTGCGTTTATCTGTTAAAGCATTTAATACATGGTGTTGAAAATGAGATGTGCTTGCCTGCCATACTTTCACATGTCTTCTCTCCCAACTCCCCCCACCTACTCTTTTACTGTGGCTTCCTGTAGGACAGGATTGGTTTTCTCTTTTTATCCCCGGTACTTAACACTTAGTGGGTGATAAGTAAATTCATGTTAAATGAGTAAATGAAAGAATGAATCCCGTACACATTTAGGGTATGTATATCTTCTCGGGGTGTGTTTTTGTGCCTTATAGAAAGAAGTAACATCATTGAGTTGGAGAATTTTTAAAATTATGTGTTCTTGTTCCATTTATGTATGCCTCAACTAAACTCTGGTTGGGAGGTTCTCTTTTTTATTCAGATGAAAAGAAATGGAACATTTTTCAGAGGGGAAATTTACTTAAATGGAAGTGCTATTTTAAATTAAAATAAAAATCAGTTGCCTGGTAATATCTCAGGTTTTGCTTGATTCTGTAAGAGACCAACTATTTCTAACCTATGATATTCACGTTTTCTGCCACTTTGGTTTCTTTGAAGTTGCCTATTGACACTAACGAAAAACCGAGGAAACTCCCAGTGTCTGTGAACTGCAAATGTATGTATGAAAATGTATTTGAACTGCCTCTTTAGGTGAGGGCCCCATCTTCTCTCCCGCTCCCTCCCCAGCAGGGCCATTTCCTTCTTTTCCCTCAGCCCAAAGAGATGTTCCTCTTCTTCCTTAGCAGAAGGGAAGTCCCAGTTCAAGAAGATAACAGGACCCAGGGTTGTAACTTGGCAGAAACGTTTTAAACTCTTTAACTTTTACTGCCTTTCAGTGATGCCTAAGCTGCTGGGGAGGAGGCTGAATTGAAGATGCTCAGTCACATTTATTCCTATTTTGTATACCTAAAACCACAAGATTTGGTTTAGGAATCACCTTAGTGTATGTTTTCAGTTACTTCATCTCTTTTTATAATAATAACTTAATGTTTACTAAGCAATGTTCATTGTGGAAAATATAGACAATAGTTAAATAAAAATAACAAAAGCAGGGGCTAGAACAGATATTTTCACGCTGATGTTCATAGAAGCATTATTCACAATTGCCACAAGTGTCCATCAACTGATGAATGGATAAATAAAATGTGCTATATACATACAATGGTATATTATTCAGCTGTAAAAAGGAATGGAGTACTGATACATGCGACAACATGGATGAACCTTGAAGACATCGTGTTGAGTGAAATAAGCCAAGGGACAGATATTGTGTGATCTCACGGATTTGAAACAATTAGAATAAGCAAAGTTATACAGTCAGAATCTAAAAGGTAGCTTACCAGGCAATGGGGTGCGGATAGGGAAGGCTTAAAATGTACAGGGTTCCTATTCGGAATGATGGAGATGTTTTGGTAGTGCATGGTGGTGATGGCAGCACAACGTCGTGAACACAATGAACAGCACTGAAATCTAGATCTGAATGTGACTAAAAGGGGAAATGTTAGATTGTGTATATGGTAACAGAATAAAACTTTTTAAAAAAAGCCATGGAACTACACTGCACAGTGAACCCTAAGTTAAACCATAGCCTGGAATTCATTTTCAATTATAAAAATGTGCTTTTATCAATTGTAACAAATGTTCCACACCAATGCAAGGTGTTGGTGGTGGGGTGGTATATGGGAATTATATATTTTTGCATGATTGTTCTGTAAACCTACAACTTCCTTAATAAAGGAAAAAACAATAGAATTTAAATTATCCCTAATCTCAATATCTAGAGACAACCACTAATGAAATGTCTCTCTCTCTCTCTCTCTATGTATGTGTGTGTGTGTGTGTATATATATATATATATAATATACATACACATTTTTAACAAAAAAAAAGAACTTATTATCCATGCTGTTTCTTAATGTGCTTTTCTACTTTATAATATATACTGCACATTCCCCTAGCTCTTTATTTTATAGGTATTATTTTAATGGCTGAATCATATTTCATTGTGTTATTATATAATAATGAATTTATCCAGTCCTCCCTTGGGGTAAATTTAGGCTGTTTCCAATTTCTTCCTTTATGAACATTATTTTAGCAAATGCCCATGTAGCCATAGATTTTCAAAGCCCTGTGATCCTTACTCCCCAGGACAATTTTGTAGAAGTAGATTTGCTAGATCAAAAGATTTGCAAAATACAAATGAAGTCTCTTTACATGCATTGCCTAATTGAACTTCTCTGGACTTATTTTGATACCTGTATATTGCTTTTCAGTTGTAAGCAATGTGCTGCCTCATGAGTTTGTCTTTCGTTCACTTCCCATGATCTCCAGGAACCTTGTGGAGTGTGGCGTTTTGGAGATGTAGTTGTGCTGCACATCCACGGGGCGAGCAGGGTGGAATCCATGACAGACGCACACTTGCTGGGGTTCACCTTTACAGAGATGACCCTGAGGTGGCCCCTAAGCTTAAGTGATGTTTCTATTCCTGAGAATCAGGCAGTGGGGTGGGGGTGGCAGGTGCAACAGCTACTGCAACCTTGAAAGGGTAACTATGTTACCGCCGTGGCCATCTTCCCAGGACTGCTCCAGGGACAGTTGCTCCTAGTAGACCGTCAGTAAGCATCTGCTGAAAATGGAATGGAGATATGAATGCATGTTATCTGTGCTTCTTGATGGATAGGAGATTTGCAGTATGGTTGCAGTACTTCAAATTTTAGCCATGGTAGGGGCATGGCCACATTTTTCTTGAATCTCACTTCAGTCTGCAAGAAGATATGGCAACGATGCTTGTGCAATGGGAAACAAGACTATGCCTGTTTGGGGGGTCATTTTAGTTAGGATCAGCAGTTGCTTTGGAACCCTGCCAGATGTCTCTTACCCCCATACACACGTGTGGGCACGCACACACACACACTACTTTGATGCTCTGCAGAAGACATTAATTATTTGGCATTTTTAGAAAAAGAATCTTCAGTCCTTATCTACAAAGCTTAGTAGCTTAAAACAACACACATTTATCATCTCATACACTCTGTGGGTCAGGAATTTGGACTCAGGGTCTCTCACAAAGCCATTGTCATCTCAAGGCTCAAGTGAGGAGGCTCGGCTTCCTAGCTCGCTCATGTAGTTGTTGGCAGGATGTAATTCTTTGAAGGCCATTGGACTTCGAGGCCTCAGTTCCTCACTTGCTGTTGGTCATAGGCCTCCCTCAGTTCCTTGCCGCGTGGCCATCCATAGAGCATCTCCTGACAGTGCAGCTCACTTCATCAGAGCAAGCACAGGAGATGGCGAGAGCTAGGGTGTGCGCCAGAAGGAAGGAAGTCGTTGTCTTTTGTAACCTAATCAAGGAAGTGACATCCCATCATTTTTGCTGTCTTCTATTTGTTAGCACAGGTCACTTACAGTTGTCCAGCCCCCACTCAAAGGGAAAGGGTTACACATGAGTGTGACTATCAGGAGGTGGAGATCATTGGGGCCATCTTTGAAGTCTGCCTACCACAGAATCCATGGTGGAGTGCTTATATCTGTCTTCTGTCCCTTTCTCTCGTTGATATATATATCTCAAGAGCACACAATTTAAATATCTCACAGGCAATAGCTGCAGCCTAGATTAACTTTTCTAGACCTTTATCTCCTCAACAATCTTTAAATCTCAGGTTGAAACAGATTTTTCATTCTCCTCCCATTTCCTCATCCTCTGGCCTACACATGGAGCACCAGGTTAGTGTCAGATTGCAAAGGTTGTTATGCAGCGTTTTTGTCTACAGCAACAAGACTAATAAACTTTTCTTGGGCAACTGCTGTATGCATGGAATATACAAGGACTGCAAGGGTGGTAAGTTCATTCATCTATTTTTCATTGAGGGTCCCCATCATCTATGCAAAGCACTTTGGAGATTCAAAGATGAATATGAAGGTGCCATGCCTAATTAAAGTCATGGAGAGACATTCAGAGCCTGTGCTAGCGGGGAGACCCTAGACTTGCCTCAGCAAAGAGAAGCTCTTGCCCAGTTGGGTCCAGCTATAGGAGTCCTTCCTCTGACAGCTTCCCAGATCAGCATAGCTGGGCTGGCTGCTCCAGGCTCTGTGTTGGAGCCTTGAGGGTGAGTCCACACTGTCAACGTGGCCAGCTAGAACAGTAGCTCTCCAAGTGTGGTCCTGCACCAGCTGCATCAGCCTCACCTGGGCACGTCTTAGAGATGCAAATTCTCAGGCCCCACCCCAGACCCACCGAATCAAAATTTCTAGGGATGGGGCCTAGCAATCTGTGGTTTAACAAGCTCTTCAGGTGATTCCATTAGAGAACCACAGATCCAGAAGACCCCTTGCCTTGCTTTTCTAATGAACCTGACTTTTTCAGTCCTGGAGATTGCTTGGCTCCAAATTCCAAGGTGGGCTTGGTCATGAAGCCTCCTAAAATCCTGACTTGGAAATCCTCCTTTCTTCCATTGTCCTTCAGCTGCCTGTTGCTTCACCATCCTTCTCTCTTCTGCCTTCTGTGTGCTCTCCTGCACAGGCATGCTTGCTCTGGTCCTTAAGTCACAGCTAAATAAAATTCGAGACGCTAGCCATCTCAGGATAGAGACAGATGCACACATAACCAAAGCATAGACAGACTGATAGCAGTCCTAGGAAAGATCGAGGTAGAGATAAATGTTGGCAGAATTCCTAAGAAGGATTACTTAGTCCCAGCTGGGAGGTTTGACGAAGGTGTTATCAAAGAGATAGCACTTGATCTAAGCTTTGGACGAAGAGAAGCATTTTAATAGACTGAGAAGTGTGGGAATTAGTGTTTTGACATATACGTGAAGTGATGTGCAGAATTGTGTGCTTAGTGGTAAAACTCTGCACGGACAGCCCTGGAAGTATAGCTTTTTCCAACTTGCAGCATTATTGGTTTTAACCTGGATTCTTTCTAATCTACTCCTGCCCCCTTTAAAAAACAAAACAAAACAAAAAAAAACCTACAGTCCAGATTTTCTTCTCTTATCTCATAATTATTCTGAATTTACTCCTTCCAGAGAAGAGTATCTTACAAACAAGTCGGAGCAGACATAATCGTGGCTGATGGAGACAATTTGAGAGTTAAGAGCCCGGACAAGATCATAGGAAAGCAATTTCACTTTGGCTTTAGTCCAGTAAGTCATCATAACAGGTTTATAATCTTATGGATTTGGGTGCTATGTTGAGGGGTATGTTTGGGAGAGAGGAGTGGAGTGAGGTATTAAAAGTTTTGAATTTCCAAAGTAAAGGAAAGGGCCCAGGAGAGATAAATAAGTATTACTGACCTTGTTTTTCTTAGCTTTAGAATGTCATGGTGGATTACAGTGGTTCTCAGGTGGGGGAGATTTTGCCCTCCAGAGGACATTAGGCAATGTCTGAAGACATTTTTGGTTTTCAAAATTGGGGGAGCATGCCACTGGTATCTAGAGGCCAGAGAGGTGGCTAAACATCCTACAATGCACAGGACATCCCCCACAGCAGAGAATTATCCAGTCCAAAACATCAATAGTGCTGAGGCTGAGAAATCCTGGATTAAAAGTACATTCAACCCCAATCAGATAAACCAAAATAAAAAATAGTGACATACGGAATGCTGGAGAGGATATGGAGAAACTGCATTGCTGATGGGAATGTAAAATGGTACAGCCACTCTTGGAAAACAACCTGGCAACTTCTCAGAAAACTAAATGTGCAATTGCCATTTGACCCACCAATTGCACTCTTGGGCATTTATCCAAGAGAAATGGGCATTTGTGTTTGCACAAAAACCTGCACATAAATATTCAAAGTAGCTTTATAATCCAAAACCACAAACCACCCAGATGTCCTTCAATGGGTGAACGGTTAAACAAACTATGGTACATCTATAGCATGGAATACTACTTAACTTGGATGGCTCTCCAGGGAATTATGCTGTGTGGAAAAAGGGAATTGTGGGGTGGGAGTATTCGGGACAGGGCACACCTGGAGCAGGCTTCTAGGGACTGTGAGAGCGATCATTTTGTCATAATGTGTGTATCAGTGGGTGGAGACCCACATAATGAGCGGGAAGGAGTTGGACTCCCATCCTGGGGAGGACCGATAATTCACAAACAGAGGGGTGGGAGTCTCTCAAGAGCATGGACGGTTCCTAAATAGGGGAGAACAGACCAGTGTGTCAAGACCTCAGTGTTGTTGCAAGTAACTATGAATCTTGTCATCTAAGGACTGAAGCCGGGGAGTCGCCCTGGGCCCCGAGGGGAGAGGGAGGGAGGAATAGAATAGATGGAACAGGGGGTATTTAGTGGGCAATGGAAGTGTTCTACATGATCTTGCAATGATGGACACAGGCCATGTTAAATATCATCAAAATTTATAAAAGAGAACGGTCTAAAATGTAAACCATAATGTAAACCATTGACCATGGTTAGTAGCTATGTTTCACAATTTGTATATCAGTTGTAACAAATGTACCATCCACATATAAAAAGGTATTAATATGGGAAGTGGGAAAAGGGGGAGGATGTTGGGTATATAGGAGTCCCCTGTGTTCTGTATGTGACTTTACTGTGACCTAAAACTTCTTTGAAAACAAAATGAAAAAAAGTAAAACACGGGGGAATAAATGGAAGAAAATGCCACTGTACAGACAGGACACCAGATATTATAGTGATAAAAGGCAAAATGTCAAAAAAAATTTTTAAATATTTTTCATTCTTTTAAATATCCCAATCTTTTAATTTTATTTACTTATTTATTTTTAAAATTTTTATGTATTTTATTTCTTATATTTAAACTGATCATTATTGTTTCATTTTCCTATTAATTGTATTTGGCTATTGTAATGGCTTCATTTTTGAAGAAGCTTTGGATCACAGAAGGGTTACAAGTGGGGCAGGGGAGGATAATTGGTGTGGGGTGTCAGTGATGGGGGATACATGGGAGGAAGTTCATCTGGGCATACATATAAGGTATATAAATATGTTCAAATGTTCAGGGGGCATTGTCGCAGTGGGTGGAGGCTCACACAATAACCAAGAAAATATTGAATTCCCATCCTGGGGAGCTCTGCCACATTCTCTAATGGAGCAGCAACAGTCCCCCAGGTGCAGGGGCAATGACTGGCAAAGAAGGATGATCCACTGATGGGCCCTTGATATTGACAACTATGCTTATGAGCTTTTGCTCTTGAAATTGAAACTTGGCCCTAGTGTTGTGGGTGCCTAAGAGTTGTCTCCTGAGAGCCTCCTTGTTGCTCAAATGTGGCCTCTCTCTAAGCCAAACTCAGCATATAAATGCATTACCTTCCCCCCAGAGTGGGACATGACTCCCGGGGATGAGCCTCCCTGGCACTGAGGGATTACTACCAAGCACCAACTAGCAATGAAACTGGAAAAAGACCTCGAATGAAAGGGGGAAAAGATAAAGACAAATTAGTTTATATGGCTAAGAGACTTTAAAGTGAGTTGGGAGGTCATCCCAGAGGTAACGCTTATGCACAGCTCAGCAGGATCTCATAGACTGCCAAAGTGGATACTACCCCAAATAGTGGGGCTCTTGAGGGCTCTGGAGACACCCAGGTCCTATGGTCATTGCAGATAGCTCCAGAGTTTGCTGCCTTGCCAGTGGAGTTTGTGCTCCTGAGAGTGACAGTTATACTCAGTTATGGCTTCCCTACACATAGCCCATCTGTCCCTTCTATTTAAACCTATACTTGGTGCTGGGGTTTGTAGGTGTACATCCAAGAGACTGGAATATTTGGGCTATCCATGTGCCAGCTGGAGTTTCAGTTTCAGTGGAGTTTCAGCACCTACTCTCCAGTTCATTGGACTCACCCAGGACAACTAACAAGGAAGTGAGGATGGACAACCACCATACCAAGGAAACAAGAGTGCCTACAACTGCAAGCAAGAGAGTCCCATCCATTGGCTGTATGGGATCGAAGCCCCCTCTCAATGAGAGGTGGAGTGGACATCACCATCCCAGAATCCTCAGGACTGGGGAATGAACTATGGACTAGAGTGGACTTACTGGTATTCTACTAGAGACATATTGTGATTCTAGCAATGGGAGAACTTACATCATTGATGTGGAGGCAGCGGCCACTGGAGGCTGTGGGGGCAGGGGGAGGGAGAAACAGTTGTAATTCGGGGGCTTTTTTGGGACTTGGGAATCATTCTGAATGACACTGCAATGACAGATAATAGGCCATTTTATATCATCCCATAGCATGCAGAACTGTGTGGGAGAGAGTGTAGACTACAATGTGAACTATGGTTCATGCTCAATGGCAATGCCACAGGATGCATTTATCAATTGCAATGAATGTGCCACACTAATGAAGGATGTTGTTTATGTGGGAGGGTGTGGGAGGTGTGGGGAGTGGGGCATATGGGAATCCCTATATTTTTTGTGTAGCATTTATGTAATCTAAGTATCTTTTAAAAAATAAAAATATATACTAAAAAAATAAAGTCAGGTAGTGTGATTTTTAAAAAAGGCAATTGCTAGAGGTTACATAGTGTAGGATTCCATCATATAACATTCTTGACATGACAAAATCATAGAAATGGAGAACAGATTAGTGGTTGCTAGGGGCTAAAGACAGTGTGGGGGGAGGGCAGGTGGGAGGTGGGTGTAGTTTTAAAAGGGCAATACAAGCGATCTTTCTGGCAATGGAACTGTTCAGTATCTTGACTGTGGTTTTGGATACACAAACCTACCCATGTGATAAACTTGCAGAGAACCAAATGCACACAAACACACACAAACACACATGCAAATGAGAAGTAAAACTAGGGAACTCTGAACAAGATCAGTAGATTGTATCCATGTCAATATCCTAGTTGCGATATTGTACTAGAGTTTTACAAGACATTATCATGGAGGGAAACTGGGTAAAGGGTACATGGGATCTCTCTAGCATTTCTTACAACTGCATGTGACTCTACAATTATCTCAAAATGAAAAGGTAATACAAAAACAAATTTAGATCCACATTCATTGAGACCACAAATAGTTTGGTTTTCACAATCCTTCAGTAGATTATCCCTTTCCTTTTACATGCTCAAGTCCATTGTGATTTTTGTCGTATTTCCTCAAATAAGGTGTGAGGACTCATGGGAAAAAAGTACATTCCCCTTATTGATAATTTCCCAATGTCACTAGATATGAAAATTATTTTGATCCTCACCCACCACATCTTCTGGACACAAACCAGACACTTTAATTGTGCTAGTTTTCTTTGCAAATGCCACTGTCCCTCCTGACTACACACAACTCACGAGCCTAAGAAAACATAGCCGTTGCCATCAATTCACATACAGCACTTGAAGTAAGTTCATCCTTTATTAGACTGCAACTTCTCTCTAATTCCAATATGCTAAGATACTATGATTCATAGAACCAGAGAAGAATAATATAAAAATTAAGCTCATGAGAGACTGTAAATATAAAAGAGTGACATTTAAATGAAACTAAAGTTTTCAAAATAGCTCTTTCATTCCAAGTTTTATTTGTTCAACATTCCTAATTAATGTTTCTCATTAGAACTCCATAGACATTAGCCATGTAAATGTTGAGCCTAATGTGTTTGTGCTTCCATTAATTTGTCACAGCTAAGAATATAGCTTTATTTCTTCTGTTCAGGATGAACAGTGATTTGCAAAACCAGTTCCCAGTTGTGATGGTGCTAGGAGCTTTGCTTTGAAATCAGAGCCACTGTCACATCTCTAGTCCTAATGAAAAGTCAGGGGTCAGTCAAAGATATAAAACCTGCTTTGTAAAATAAGGGATATTGCTATTTCTGAAACTATGGAAGGTAGAAAGTAACAGAAGAGGATGAGGGTTGGTCTTTCAACTCTCTTCTGTTTGATTTATTTGACATGCAGAAGATAATCATAGTCGACATTGTTGGGCAAGATAGAGCCAGAGTGCCAGCAGGATTTCAGAGGAACATCTGGAAAGTCACCTAGAACAGTGATCTTGTGTGCCTATAAAAGGTGAAACAGAATTTCTCTATAGTTAGTTAGCAATATGGTAATTATCTGGCAAATTTGTTTTGAGGATAAAATTGGATTAAGGCTAAATAATCCACTTATTTGACTAAAAGGAATGTTTGTTTACAACAATGGTCTTGAAACCGAATGAGTGTGTCTTATTTCCTAGGAAGACACTGAAAAATAGTTGTGATGCTGGGAATCATTGTCTTGATCCCATTTTTAATGGAAATATCTCTATTAGATTATTCAGTAATAAGTTTGGTCTTGGTCCCTGATAAATATGTTTCCTTAAGTTAAAGATCTACTTTTCTATTCATCACTTACCAAGAATTTTGATCACGAATTTGCATTTAATTTTAGCATATGAATCTAATGAGGTGGTTGTCTGGGTTTTTCTTCTTTAATTTTGTAACTTTTTTCTGATGCTGAATTATCCTTGTATTTCTTGTGCATGGTGTATTATTCTTTTAAATCTACTTTAATATTCAATTTACTAATGTTTTCATGATATTCATAAATGATATTGGTCTGTTGTTTCCTTTTGGGTGTGTGGCTGTCATCGGATTTCCATATCAGGGTTGGGTTAGTCTCTTGGAAATGAATTTGAGTATTTTTCTTTTTCTCAGCTTCAAAACAGTTTAATAGAATATATATATTATATTTTTCTTAAAGTTATGATAGCCCTAATACATAGAATGATCTGGGCATAATGCCTGTTGTGAAGGAAGGGAGAATTTTGACAATTTTTAAAGATGTATTTCATGGTCTAGTCAATCTTTTATACTCTACTTGTGTCAAATCATATAACTTTTATTCTCCTAGAAAAATGCTCCAATCATGCAGATTTTCAAAGCTATTGGCACATATAACTGGGTCATTCGCTTACATGTTTTCCAAAGCCTTAAACAACGCATAATTTGAAAGTATGTATCTTCTTTCTACCAGCTATTGCATCAGAAAAATACCTGGACTTAGGGAGACTGACATCCTATCCCAGGTGTGGGGAAAAGTGGGTCTCAGTCTCTTTATGTGCCCTATACTTTCAGTTTACTTGCTCTAAGCACAGTCAGAATTGGCCTGGATGATGAGTATTGAAGGAACCCAAAACCTCCTTGCCCCAAATTCTTTACCACTTTGTGATCATAATAACCAGGAATCCCAGCAATGAGTCACTTCTTTAGATGACGACTTTGGAGGTCCCAGATAGAGTGCTCTATGAAAGGGATGTCACATTCTCCATGGTGCCTTATCACAAGTTTGTTCAGTCCTAACAGAACCCGGGACACCTCCAGTTGGATATCCATCGATTGGTTTCAAATACAAATGGGTCCAAGTGCTTGTCCTTGAGAAATATATGAATGCTTAGTGTTGTATTCCAGACTTTGAATTCTAGGTTTTGATTCTGGGCCAGGCAATCGACACCTAATTTCTGCCTCACATTCACTTGTTTGTTTGCTGTTGGATAGTGAATCCTGGATTGTGATCTTTGGTTAACTAAGGCATAATCCCTCAGCAGGAAAGTACAGATTGCCCATACTAGACACAGACTTGAGGGTGAATGGATGTCCACTGACCAAAGATGAGCCAGTGAAAAATTAATTAGCAGTTAAGTAATTAACAGCCTAATAATGGGGTCATCATCATGCATGAAACCAATAGCTTGGAAACGCAGGTGTTCATTACCCTTGAAATGTTTAATGACTAAGATACATCTTCATGGCATTTTGGCATCCATCTACCTCCCTATTTTAAACTGAGAGGTTGGTTAGGACTACTTCATAGTGAACCTAATGAAACCAAGAAGTTAGTTTTCCTTAGTTTAAAAAAAGAAGAAGAAGAAGCCTGGAGACAGCACTACATAGGATATTTAGCTAAGAGCTAGCAGTCTGAAATTCAAATCACCATGTTTAGTTCTCTCCATGAATTGGCTCCATTCGTTCTAAGATAGAGCATAATAAATATTGATCCCTTTACCTCACCGGGATTTTTTGGAGGTGTAATGAGCTGCTTGTGTAAAGCTCCGTAGAGAAAGCCACTGGTAAGATACAGCACTTCAAAATGCATGGAAAAAGAAATCAATCGCAGTCTTATCAAACAAGATTGGGCCAGAGTCACACACACTACCTCTTAGTATCCTGAGGAAAATCAAGGAAGTGTTAAAGACTCGATTCCCTTCTCCCCATTAGTCCCAAGAAAATAGCTGCAGGGAAATCACAGAATAGAAATGCCAGCTAGACCAAAGCCAGGGCCTGATTACAGCTCCGCTGTGCATGCTAATGCCTCGCCCAGATGGTTCCATGTGGGGAAAGGAGAGGGCTGCAGTCATTACATCCACTCCCCTGTCTACCTCTGAATGATGCTGGACTGGGCCGCCCAGCTTCCCTTGTGAGTTCCTAGATGAAAAGAAGGCTGCCTGCTGGTTGACTTTAAATCAAAGCCAAACTGGCTCAATAAGTCACGTGGGCTATATTTTGGTGTTCCTTTCCAAACGTTTCAGAAAGTCTCTAGGTTTGATTCTATTCCACAAAATTTAAAGCTCACACACCTAATCTGTTAGCTTTGGCAGATATTTCCGAACAAAAAAAGAATGCTTGAGTTCAGAAGGGGGTGGCAAATGAAGTAGTTCTTTCTAACTTCTGCCTCACAAACTAAACCCTTGCTTTGTAACATAGCCTAGACTAAAGTGGCCCTACCTTTAATGTGCACACAAATTGTGTGGAGAAGGCCAAAAAAAAAAAAAAAAAAAAAAGAAAAGAAAGAAAAAGCAGAGCCTGATTCCGTAGTTGTGGTATGGGGCTTGCGATTCTGCATTCCTAAGCAGCTCCCAGGTGATGTTTAAACTACTAGTCCACAGACCACGGTACAAGCAGAAGGCTTTATTGCCACACGGAGGTGCTCACTAGCCTTAAATGTCTTGGAATTTTAAAAAAGGAAGAAAAAGTAAAGGAAAAACAGAGAGTAACAAGGCAATGAGGAAGAGATGGGGCGGTTTGGACTTTCAGACAGTATATAATTGGTTCAATAAATTAACAACCAATAATTTACTACCGCCAGGCAAAACCCTCCAAATTGGAGATATATGCTGTTATGGACCTGCATGTTTAATCATTTCAACGATGTACCATAAGAAAATAGAACTGGTGAGATGAGCAGTAAACGTTCTCAACATGCATTCCATTTCAGCTCCCAGATGGCCAGAGATTTTCACTCTCTCACGACTCCTCAGGTAATGAGAAAAAACTCCCGAAGTGTGACAGAAATGGCCTTCAAGAGGCATTCGTGATTAAAGAAAAAAAACAAAAACACCTTTATCTCAAGGTTATTGGGAAGAAAGAGAGCATTTCAAATTAGCAGTAATGGGAATAGCAAATGGTGAGGCAGAACTTTCTTTCTTATGTGAGTCAGTTGATGAACTATTCAAGTCCGTTTCAAATCATCTAAATGGTCTAAGGCATTTAGACCTTGGAAGGAGGTGTCAGAAGGACTCTTCCTCCTCTGTTTCTTTCAGGTGAGGAAAGGACTCTTGGATTGATGTGGAAGGGGAAACTGGAGCCTCCTCATCCTTGAGTGAGGGTGTTGAATCCTCAGGTGTGATAAAAATGAGCCCCAGGCGAGGAACCAGAGGATCTGAGTTCCAGTGCCAATGCAAGTACTAACTGGCTGTTGGACCTTGGGCAACAGCTCTCTGGGTAAGTTTCCTCCTTTGAGAGGATGTGTCTAGGTTAGCATCTTCCAAAGTGTGGCAAGATGTTAATCGGACTTATGTGGGAAAATGCTATTTGTGGTCAAACAAGGTAGACAAATATTAGGTTAAATACACTTAAATATCTTTACTCGCAAGCTCTTTGGATCCTTTAAGTGGAGCCTCTGGGATTATGGAGAGCAGTGTCTACCAAACTTATCTGACGGTGGAACACATCTCACAGGATTAGTGTCCCATGGAAGTTTCCATTTGGGAAATGTAGATGCTTTTTAAAGGTACTCTCAGTTTTAACACAAAACCATCTTGCTACCAAAGTTAAATAAGGGAGATCCAGAAATCTAGTGGCATAAAAAGCTGTTTTAATGAAAAAAAAAAGGGGGGGGGGGTAATAGTATTTTCAATTTGTTGCTGTTTTAGCTTGATAAAATCTGTTTAAAAATAACCCTTTGATCTAATTTCAAAGTCAATGTCTTTTCATTGTACAATTTGATTTGAAGAAAAGAGAAGAGCTCAAAAAGTTCCCATTATTAAACGAGCCACCGCCATTAATAGTTTCATAGAGATTCTTCAAGAAATCAAAGTAGTCTCTAAATTAACTTTATTGTTTAGTCCTTAAATCAAGATCTTTATCTCTCATTTAGCAGGTCTCCTCTTCCAGTTTGCACATGGCTATGACACTTTGAAATCTGGCCCTTTTTTTTTTTTTTAACAAGGACTTTAACACATACCAAATTTTTCCAATAAGGTGAAACATTGCAGCTTAAAAATATCCTCAAAATGAAAGGTAATAATAAGTTGCAAGGTAGAGAACTTAGTTTCATCATTATGTTTAGATATATTATTCTTATTATAATATTCTAAAGCTGAAGTCTCATTATACCTGAATATTCCCTGACAGAGGCGTTTGATCTATTTGTGTATTTAGACCCTACCTTGCTCCAAACATGATTTACGATGACTTGCTATCGAGTGCCTTTAAATTGACTTCAAGAATTAAAAGTCATTGGCTTTAAGATATTGAAAACCCATAGCATCTGTTTTTATTTTAATTTTTAAATTGTTAAAAAATTTTGTAAAGATACTTAGATTACATAAATGTTACATAAAAAGTGTAGGGGATTCCCATATGCCCTGCTCCCTACCCTTCCCACACTTTCCCACATTAACAGCATCTTTCATTAGTGTGGTATATTTGTTACAATTGATGAACACGTATTGGAGCATTGCCACTAAGCATGGATTAAGTTTACTTGTAGTTTACACTCTCTCCCATCCAATTCTGTAGGTTATGGCAAGATATATAATGGTCTGTATCTGTTATTGCAGTGTCTTTCAGGACAATTCCCAAGTCTCGAAAATGCCCCCGCATTACTCCTGTTTTTCCCTCTCCCTGCCCTCAGAACCTCCAGTGGCCACTGCCTCCACATCAATGATATAATTTCTTCCATTGCTAGAATCACAATATGTCTATAGTAGAATACCAGTAAGTCTACTTTAGTCCATACTTCATTTCCCAATCCTGAGGATTCTGGGATGGTGATGTCCACTCCACCTCTAATTGAGAGGGGGCTGCGGTCCATTAGGGCCGATGGATGGGACTCTCTTGCTTGCATTGTAGACTCTCTCAGTTCCTTGGTATGGTAGTTGTCCATCATCACCTCCTTGTTAGTTGTCCTGGATGTGACCAATGAACTGGAGAGTAGGTATTGCAACTCCATTGAGATTCAAGGCCCAGCTGGCACATGGATAGCCCGAAGATTTAAGTCTCTTGGACGTACACCTACCAACTCTAGTACTAATTATAGGTTCACATAGAAGAACAAAGAGCCATGTGTAAGGAAACCACAACTGAGTCCAACTCTGTCACCCTGGGGAGCATAAATTCCAAAGTAGGGCCCACTGGCAAGGCACCAAACTCCTGAGCTATCTGCCCTGATTATAGTGTCTGGATGTCTCCAGAGCCCTCAGAAGCCCCACTATTTGGGATAGTATCTACTTTGGCAGTCAATGAGATCCTGCTGGAACGTGCATAAGTGTAACCTCTAGAATGGCCTCCTGACTCACTTTGAAGTCTCTTAGCCATGTAAACTCATTTGTCTTTACCTTTTCCGCCTTTTGATCAAGGTCTTTTCCCAGCTGCAATGCTAGTTGGTGCTTGGTAGTAATCCCTCAGTGCCAGGGAGGCTCATCCCCGGGGGTCATGTCCCACACTGGGGGGAAGGTAATGTATTTATATGCTGAGTTCGGCTTAGAGAGAGGCCACATTTGAGCAACAATGAGGCTCCCAGGAGGCAACTCTTAGGCACTCTATAACACTAGGCTAATTTTCCATTTCAAGAGTAAAGGTTCCTAAGCACAGTCATCAATATCAAGGACCCGTCAATGGACCATCCTCCTTCGCTAGTCATTGCCCCTGTACTCGGGGCCATAGCATCTTAACTATCTCTGAGGGTAGGAGATGATGACCTTCATTTTATAGAGTCATCAGGAGGGCAAGATTAATTGTATTACCTGAATGATAGTCTTCACATTGGGTGCTTTTACTGCAAAGGCTAGAACAAATTCTAGGAGGTTTTGTTTACAACCCTGCCTAGAAAAATGAGAGAGATACAAAATTACCTGTATAGTTGCCTCCCAACTTGTGTGACTCTTTCCATTAGAAAAACATGTTATTCAAGGAAGAAATAATGTTGTTTTTTTTTTCCCCTTAAAATTGTGCAGTCATTATTTACTGAGAGGCCTACATTACAAAGTCATATTACTGATATATAAGGGACAAATCACAGGTTTTTGACTGAAGAAGAGTTTTATTGACTTTCTATGATTAGGGGATCAAAAAAGATTGTGCAATTCCAGCCTTTCTTTGCCAGCTGCTCGTATTTTGATTGTAAATATCCAAATATGCTTTAGCACTTTTCAAAAAATATATAACAGTGAATGTAAGAATTAGGGGGTAGTAGTAGTTCAGCTGGTTGGCCATCAGCTGAGACTGACCCCCCACATGGCTGAACAACAAACGATCAGGCTCTCATCCTAAGAACCTTTATTTTCATAATTGATGCTGAGTATGTGTTGCTGCCACCGTTCCCCATTTAATTACTTTTCTTTCTGATCAAACACATTAACGAAAAGAGTCCTAATAAATCATGAGCAAAACAGTAAAGCACTTAATTAACATGTGTTACCCTGATTGATAGTGATAGGAACCCAGAGCAATGCTGAGTAAGCTCATCAGCGCACCTTCAACCGATGTAATATCTCGAACAAACCTAAGGCTGAGGTTGTAACAGATGGACTCTCTCCTTGTTTCCAAGCTGGCCGTGAGCACGACCCATCACAATGTGATTACAACCCTCTTTCTTCTCTTTGACTCAGAGGCTCAGTGCTCCTCATTTGAGGGATGTATCCAGTACATGGGAAACACAAATGGATGAAAGCTAGGGTAGCATGTTATTGAATACTTACTAAGTATCAGGTACTCATTGGGCATGCATTTTTAAAGATTGTCTTATTTAACTCTTTAACAACCCACCGTGTTAGTGGCCCAAGTTGCACAGCTAAGTAAGGAAGCCCTGTTACTTTTATTCATAACCTCATTTGATTTGCTGAAAGATGTTTTCTCAAGTGTTTCTAGTTAATCTGAAGTTCTGTGGGAGACTCATGCACTACTAGAGAAGGCTCCAGAATGGGAATCCCCTGAGAACCTACCAGGGCTGAGATAACTGGGTTTAATATATACACAAAGAAAAAGTAGATTGCATTGTCTAGACAAAACTACAGCAGCATCTTATGGGTTGTGCAAGAATGGTAGATTGGGGGTAGAGGTGCTTTTTTCTTTTTGTCATGTGTTCCGATTTTTTGAAATGTGGTTGTGCTGCTTTTAGAATGAGAAATACTGAAAGTGAACAGATACACCCCTTCTTCTCTCCACTCCCTCAAGAATGGACAGGTCTTCCCTAACCTAATCTGAGGTTTACCCAGAACTGATGACCAGTCCAGGTTTCCTCTGCAGTCAAGTTAGTCTGGGACTCTGCAATGAAGGTTGCTGCTGGCTGAATGCCCACCGCCCTCAGCTAAGGATCCCTGGTTGGCCAGTCTGCAGCTGGAGGTCAGCATCTAGACCTTCATCACTCCCTGCTTCCTGATCCCTTCCAGGAGCACTGGGGATGGCAGGGTGGAGAAACATTTGACAAGCCGGCGTAGCATCTCCTTGGTGAGGTGCTGCCAGGCAGCTTTGGTCAAGTGAGCCAAGAAGGCATTATTTTGAACTCACAGAGATTCAAATAAAGAAGGGAACTGATTTGATCCCTGTTCTCATCACATCTGAAACTTAAGGACCTTCAGACAAGGTGCGTTGTGTGTGTGTGTGCGAGTGTTTGTGTACACATGTGTTAGTGGATGTTGAGGGAAAGGCCAATAAACTGGGTCTCTCAGCTCAAGTAAATACCCACATACTAGAAGAAGCAATGGAGCAGAGGTCTGGCAACCAAAGTGAATCAGGAGATCCCAAAAGATGCTCATGTCCTGGAGCAATTCCCTTGTCCATGGAGGGAGGCTGAGAGCACCGGGTGATGTTAGAGTCAGAGAAAATTGTTCTAGGAGGTGACAGGACCACAGAAGAAATGAAAAAGGGAGGCTGTAGGGAAATTGGAGAGGAAATCGGGGGAGAGAATTACCCCTCCCAACCTGACCCTTTTCTTGCCAAGAGAGTCCAAAGTAACAACTTGAAGATTTTTTTTCTTCCCCTGGGAATACATACCTGATTTCTATTATTAAGTCAAGGGAAAGAAAAGATGCACCTCATGGCCATATGGACTGTAAGGACTTGTGTGCAAAGGACAGTCAGGGTCTGGTTTCAAAAAGCAAACTAGGTCAGCCTCTGATAAATTGAAAGGCTCACAAAATGAAATTACACTACCAGAGTGGCTCTTCACGTTTTGGGGGAAGTGGTGAGGACAAAGAGCCCTCTAGGAATCCGAGGAAAGCTAGTGAACCCTCTCTACAGAAAAAAAGTACGTACATTCACACACGTGAATTGCTTAAATTAATTCCAGTGGTTTTGCAGCCCAGATGCACCCTATCTGTGGAGTCCAGCACTTGTGATTGCTCTCAGCGTTTCTCCAGGTTTCTCTCCCTTTCCCAATAGGTGCCACCCTTGTGGTATGGGCATCTTGTCACCTTCTATGCACCCTGCTCATCTTTCATTCAACAGTTGTTGGCTCCCTCTTTAGAACTGATAATCCAGCCCATCCTGGGCTTCGATTCTGCACACGGAGGACTGTGCAGGGATATGATTTCCCTTTTTCCATGAGAATTGCAGGTATTTGTTGATATCATGAAAAGAAACTGTTTCTGATTTTAAAAGGAAAAAGAAAACATTCCGACATGAAGAAAATATGGAAGAAAGGTTCCAGTTTCTTTCTTTTGCATTTGATGGTATGCTAAGGAGTAGAGAGTGGGGAGAAATGAACACTGACTGCTTCCTGCTGCTCTGCTACACAGGAACATATGTTACGAAGGGTTTTGCACAGGGATCCAGACTGATAATGAAATACTCAAGGAATAATACAGTAAGGTATTCCTGTCTCAATACACATAATTTTCTTAATATAAACGGTCCAAAACAAACCTTGAGCCTAAGAGGCCATGTGTGTGTACAAGCATGACAGTCGATCTGGAATTTTCGTCATCCTGCATTGGTTGAGTCTTGATCTCATCATCAGACCATCCAATTTCCCAACTCACCAGGCAGCTGTCCAGTCATTTCAATGTCTTACATATGGCCAGATAATCAAACCCAACCGCTCTACCTGGCAGAGATTTAGTCTCAATTACCCTGTAGCCTATAGAGCTTAGTCTGGCTCCAGTGGCTCGAGTTACTCTAACCTAGGGCTGTCTCGTGTAATGATGCCTCTTGTGTCCCCAACACAGGGTACCAGCTTGAGGGGGCTTGAGTAGAGGCTGAATTCCAACCAGAACTCACTGGCTAAGTGTCTTTTTACCCTTCACTAAAGACCCAAACACCTCAAAACTTGGTGGCTTAAAACAATGAGCATGTATTCTGCTCATGATTTTTATAGGTTGGATATCTGGATTAGGCTTTACTGGATGGTTGCTCTCAGCTGAGCTCAGCTGATCTCAACTGGGCTTGCTTTTGCATCTGCTGGCTGGTTTATGACAGCTTCAGCTGGGATGGCTGGGCTGACTGGAGCCTCTCCCTCATAGATTCTCAGCATCCATCTGGCTAGCCTGGGCTTGTTGGCATGTTATCAAGGATTCCAGAGAGCATCAAGTGGGCAAGGTCTTTTCAAGTCTGCACCTACATCGTGCTTGCTGATGATATCCCATCAGCCAAATTAAGTCATAACGACTATTCCAGAGTCAGTGTTTGAGGACAGTACCAAAGTATATGGACAAGGGAGAAAAATGTGTGGCTCTTTTAAAATCTATCACACAAAGCCATGGCACTGACCTGAGATATCAGCATGGAGAAAGGTCACCTTTTTCTGGATGCTCCACCCACTAACTGGGTCTTTTCCTAACTCCTTTTCCCACTGTGAGCACCTTTTCTACTTCCCACACAGGCACCGTATGTGCAAGCAGAGGCTCTGACTGCCCCAATAGAAATCTTGTCTTATAACCTAGAGCGCAAGTGGCAAACAAGACCCCCAAGGATATTTTACCCTTTGCAGACTTTCCAAATCAGGCGGTCCCAACAATAAAGATGACTTCCCTTGAGGGGAGGACTTATGTCCAATTCAACTTTGTAATCTCCACAGCCTTTAACCTAGCATTTAAATTGGGCTCCAAAAATATTTAATCTGACTTGTTAAAGTTTTGTCATTAATATCAGGTCTAGTAGCTACTGTAGAAACATGCTGCTCAAAGTGGATGTGCAAACCACCTTTATTAGAATCACCTGCAGTGCTTGTGAAACTGCCTATTCCTGGACCCCACCTCAGGCCCAGTGCACCAAAATCTCTGCTTGGGTCCTGGACATGCATCTTTTTTTTTTTTAATTAATAATTTTTAAAAATTTAAAAAAAAATACTTAGATTACATAAATGTTCCACAAAAATTATAGGGATTCCCATGTTCCCCACCTCCCACTCCTCCCACAACCTCCCACAACCTCCCACATAAACGTCCTTCATTAGTGTGGCACGTCACCTGCAATGGATATACACATCCTGGGGCTTTGCCACTAAGCATGGACCATAGTTCACATTGTAGACCACACTCTCTCCCGCACAGTTCTGCATGGTATATGATGATATAAAATGTCCTATATCTGTCACTCAGGATAATTCCCAAGTACCAGAAAAGCCCCTGTATTACAACTGCTTTTCCCTCTCCCTGCCCCCAAAGTGTCCAGTGGCCACTGGCTCCACATTAATGTAATTTCTTCCATTGCTTGAATCACAATATGTCTATAACAGAATACCAGTAAGTCCACTCTAGTCCTAAGGAGTCTGGGATGGTGATGGACATGTATCTTTAGCACACAGAGGTACTTCTTATGTACATTAAAGTGTAAGAATCGCTGCCTTAGGTGGCTTTTGCAACTCTTCGACCTCTATCCAAGGTAATGATGTTTATATCCCAATAACACATACACACCCATACATAAAGACAGATGCCTGGAAAAAAGGCTATTTCGGGAGAAAATATCCTAAGTATAATAGATATTTTCCAATCTATTTAATTTTTCTAAAGGCTGGCAATTGGCTCAAATGTGTATTTCATGGCCCAATAATGCATCATGACCTGACTGCTGAAAAACATAACTCCAAGGAATATGCTTACAGAACATTCACGTAAACATTTTTCTCTCTTCTCCCATCTATACATAGCAAATATAGAGTGCTTCTTCCCAATCCTTAATAAATGCCTCTTAATAGCCAGCCCACTGTATCAGTAGTTCTCAAATTTTGGCATACATCAGAATCACTTGGCAGGCTTCTTAAAACAGCTTTTGGAGCCCCACCCGGAGAGTTCTGATTCGGTAGGATTAATTTGCATTTCTAACACGTTCCTAGGTGATGCCACTACTCCGGGAACACATGTTGAGAACCACTGCCCATTGTGTTCCAGTCTCTTTTATTTGGTCCACAAACCCTAAGAAATCCCCAAGTTTTCCGACTGATTTTTATTGTTGCTTTCTAACTGCATTTGCTCCATTTCCTGATTGTTTGTTATTACTGCTTTCCAACTACATTTGCTTCAGCTGGGTTTCCACTCGCTCAGACGTAGCTTGCATTGTGTAAGGAACATATTGGATTCAGCTGGCATTTCCCTAAAGCCTGCCAAGTGCATTCCGACCATTGTCTTACTGGCATGTTTCCTAACTATGATGCTAAAGCTGTTCTTTTGGTTCCACATTTCTTCATCCCAGTCTAGCGGTGCTATTTATTCTGTAAAGTTAGATTATTGTCGTCACAGAGATAGCAGCTCAGTCCCTCAGGGATGCCATTTTGATATCGTTAATCATTTCTTCCTCCGAGGGTCTGCTAGGTCTCAGCCTGAGTCTACTGGCTTAGGTAAAGGAAGAAGGGTGTATTAGTGTGCCTTATGCTATTTGATTCGCTACAACAAGCAGGGAGTGAACCAGTCTTACAAATGTTATATGCTTGCTGGGGATGGGACAAAACATTACGTTATCATCTTGCCTTCTCCCTTCCCAGTGCATAAATATGATTTTTTTGCTCTAGCCATTTTATCTAGTGTGCTTTAATGGTGAGGAAAGAGGAAGAGAGACACAGAGGTAAGTCCAGACCTTCCTGCAAATTCTGTATTACCCATGTTAAGAACGGATGAAGCTTGAATGTTTTAATGCAGGAATAGGAGGCATTCCTGTTCTGAGAAGGTCAAAATTTTCTCTCCTTTATCATTTATCCTATGATCTTTTATCTTAGAAGTGGGGTGGGATTCCTGCGCTTTCATCCATGACTTTAAGAAGATTTTGAGTTCTTTGTAGAGAAAAATTTGGACTTTATGTCCAGGTCCTTCTGGGGCCCACTTCTATTTAAAGCAGGGCTTCTTAACCTTTTTTGTTCCAGGGACCCCTTTGCCAGTCAGGTGAAAACCATGGACCCCTTACTAAGTCCACACTGTACTGTGTAGTATTTAATAAATATATCACCCCTGCACCAACACGCCACCACAAGAATAATTCAATTGAATTGAATTTTCAATTCAAGCTCACAGACCCCCTGAAATCAAATCAGGTTCTTTAATTCTCATAAAGGATGCTTTTTAATGCTTCCACATAGTTATCTATGGTAGAATGAATTATGTACCCCAATTTAGAGGTATTTTTCATCTTAATCCATGCCCCTGTGGATGTGAACCCATTGCAAATAGGACCTCTTGAAGATGTTATTTTTAGTAAAGTTGGGTGGGCCTAAACACAAATTACTGGAGGCCTTATAAAGTGAAGAAACTGGAGGCCAGGGTTGCAGGAGGCCACAGGGAGGAGCCCGAAGTCAGCAGGACCCCAGCAGAGAAGGGAGAGGACATCACCATGTGACAGAAGGCTAGGGTGCTCTCGTGACTGCAGCCAGTCAGCGTTGGGACACCATGGACTCCCGGGAGAGCGTGAGCTTGCCGATAACTTGGTTTTGGACCTCTTCTGGCCTCAAAACTACGAGCCCATCAGTTCCCATTGTTTAAGCCAACCCACTTGTGGTATTTGTCATAGCAGCCTGTCAAATTAAGACAGCATCTGAAAGGAAACACATATGGGTCCCATTTCATTCAACAACACAAAATATGTGCAGGTCAGAAACTTATCGGAGAGTTTATTTTGAACTGACATGCAACTTGGACCAAAAGCATGGTTGAGAAAAGAGATACGTGCAAGAGATGATTATCCACCCATAATTCTAGAATTTCTTGCTTCTAGCCTTGTGTTAGGTGTCAGATTCCCTGAAAGACTCAACGTTATATCGGCTGTATTGAAATCCTTCTTAGGGACATCACTCCACTCCCACCCAAATGGTAAGGCAGTGTCACTGGTAACCCTTTTCAGTGATATGGCCCTGGCTTCCCATGTACAGCTGATTGGTCCAGAGTCAAACATGTCACCCAGTCTGGATGAAATAGAGTACTTTCTCTGAAAGTTTAGAATTGGGGTTGATATTCCAGTTTCCATTGGGACAGCTAATTTTAAAAGGAGGCGATACAAACCCATGAGTGGTGGTGTGCCCCTCTTTCTCACCATATGGATTGGAGAGCAAAGAAGCCACGAGAGAGAGGGATGGAGGGAGAGAGGGAGAGAGGGAGAGAGGGGGAGAGGGGGAGAGGGGGAGAGGGGGAGAGGGGGAGATGGAGAGAAGGAGAGAGAGAGAGAGAGAAATGAGGACGTCTTGTACAGACATGGAGATGAGAAATGGAGAGTGCACATGGGGTCCCAAGCCATCGTTCTAAGTTCTAACCCACTCCCAGGGCCATTGGGATCCATGTTATTGTATCCTAATACTAAATGGTGGCTTTTGGCTTACACTTGGTTGGAGCCACTTGTGTCCATTTCTGTTATATGTAACCAAAGGAGTCCTAAATAGGACTAAAGCCTTTTATGAACTACTGCCTAATGCTACCTCTCAGCTTGTATCAGAATCCTTACAGAAAAGATGTCTGCATTTTCTACAGAGCCAGGGTTGAAGTAGACTCCGTTACATTGCTAGTTGGGACAAAAATATACTTACGTAGGCTTATATCTTTTTTGTGAGTGTGCCTCTGTGTACCTATAATGTTACATTTTTGCCACAAAAATGTTTGTCCCCAGTGAAAAGCCTAGTCATCTGACAAATATTTGAGCACCAAGTATGTGCCAAGCCCTGGTTAGAGAAGTGACAACTTGTTCTATCAGGTGGTGACAGTTTAATAATCTCTCCTCTCCTGGCCATGATAACCTGATTAATGCCTATGTTAATTGCATGCTTCAAAATACAAATGTATTCTTTTAATTAGAATACCAAATAAAAAATACTTATAATGATTGCTGACTCTACGGTAGCAAATAACTGGATGGATAGCAGAGTTTGGACTTCAGTGGTATATATTTAGCTGCTGTGAAAGTTAGTTTGCTCACCTGTAATATAATGTCATTTTCCTAATTATCTTTTTTCCCTACAATGTTATAATGTTTCCTTAATTATCTTGCCTGCTAGGAAGCTCTCAGCTAAATTTACACAGCAGTTATGGTGACAATTTCATTATTTTATTCCTGTTATACTAATAATGTCACTTTCTTTATATGATACATGACCATCATTTAAATTCCTTTTAACTAGTCTGTGTTCTCATGTCTATGCATTTTTATTTTAAGTTGACTCCAATATATTTGTGAGAAGGTGGGGCACAGATTATTTGGAATTCAGCCCAATCGATTTTGGTTCCATCTGGGTTGGTCCTTGGGATGGAGACGATATTAACTCAGTAGTAAAGTTAAGATGTAGCCAAGTTTTCTGTCACATGGACCAGGGAGGACAGAATACCAATCAGGATAGAGAGAAAGAGAGAGAGAGGCTAGAGAGAGTGAGCAAGCCAGAGTGAGAGAAGCTAGAAGTAGGCCTGCAGAGAAACAGAGAGGCAAAGTGGAGAATATAATGCTAAACTGGGCTTTCAACATTCACATTCATTCTTTCATTTACTCCCCAGAGATTTCTTGGGTGCTTAGAAGAAAGCATGTGGAGCACTGAATATCAGAGATGGCGTTGGCTCTCGGTTTTCACCTCATTATGAGGGGGTCATTATTTAAAGCATTCTTTAGCTGAATCAGATTTAGTATCACAGACCCCGGGTGTTTTTTCTTTTTTGAGTGCAGACTAGTTTTCAATGGAACTTCTGGCTTTATTTCTGATCCATGTTGCTGGATTCCATTTTTCACCTCCTGGCCTAATTAATGCCCAGGCAGCCTCTCTCGGCCTTCATTAAGCCCTTGATATTTACTGCACAGGCCCAAGCTAGGGATAACTCAGTATTACGCCCAAACTCCAGTGATTCATCTCACCAAGGTCAACCACAAGTCGTGAGATAGGAAGGAGCACTCGGTACGGGCAGCTGGCACTGCATGTATGCTGGCAATTTAGAGCCTCTCCCTTAAAGCTCTCTCACATTTGAACAATGGTGTTTACTGGCAGGGGAAGTGAGGCCTGAGCAGAGAGAAAGAATGGAAGATAGGGGACCACCCGATCTTCATTACTAAAATTACAGCTTTATTACTTCTCTCCATTAGATGCTCTAATAAGCTAAGTTATGTGTTGATCTGGAGAGATTTTCCTTCACTGTTTGGCTGTAAATAAATTTCGTGAATTCCATAAAAGTGCCCATCTCAATTCAGGGCCTGAAGAGTGATTACGATGTATGGGCATACAAGCCACGTGCGCGTACATGCACACATACCCTCTCTGTCGTGAAATTGTCTTCCAATTCAATGAAGTTTAGTCCTATTTATAAGTTTGCATTTTAGCCCACTCTCAAATCTAAGAATACACTGTAAATATTGCTTTGGAAAGCTGAAAGAAAAAAATCAACTAAATGTTTCTATTGTATAGAATTGAATACAATTAAAATACTTACGTATATACACAATGGCAAGTAGGACTAACCATTTGGTTTAATTACACATTCCAGATTTTTAAAATGTGCTTTAATTCCAAATTTGTGTTCTAAAAACTGAGAGTAAACTTCATAGGATAGTGAATGGAGTGCTAGGATCCAAAGAAGTCTATCTTGATGCTCAGTGAACACAATTATAAATTAATTTAAGTAAGAATGCCCAAGAAATTATTTGTTGAAATGCAGTGTGCCTGGTTATAGTAGACTCTGAACTGGAAGTAGGCATACATTTAATGACTTAGGTGAAGTATTCCATTTACAGGCAATATTATCACTCTATTTCTTTCATCTCTAGGAAGGCTCTGATCTGCTCACAGGATTTGTTCAGAATCATGTTATTCAAATTCAAATGCTTAAGCAATGGTGGCAGGGAGCAGGGGTGGGGTGGGGGTGGGGTAACTTTGATCTAAGCAAAAAATACTTTTCTCAACTGTGTTCAATTCAACCTGGTTACAGGGCAATTGTTAAAATTTTTCTTTCAAATGCTCTCATAAGGTCTCATAGAGATGGCAAAGATGAGGCATGTGAAAGCAAGTAATGTATCACAGAAGAGCTCATTGGTACATGAATTTTTCTAATAATAAGTATTATAGTCATCATTATAAAATACAGAGCATCATGGCTTAGCCTCCTAAAATTGAATGTCCTAAAATTGATCATGCCAACAGCAGGGAGGGTTTTTATCCTTTTCCTCCTCCTCCTCTTTGTCATCCCCATCACAGCCACTGAGTATTTTCTATGTGCCAGGCATCAAGTTAAGCATTTTACCTTGAACAGCTCATTGAATCCTCACGAAGACCCCACAAGGCCAATACCGTTTTTATTGCTCCACTTTTACAGATGAACAAACTAAGCCTCAGAGCAGCTGAACATGTAACTCTTATCCGTCTAGTTATTTGCTGTTATAGAGTCAGCAACTATAAGTGTTGCTCTTGATTTGGTGATCTTCTTAATGTAACACATTCAAAGCGTGAAGCATGTAATAAATGTTTGCTAGACTGAAGGGCAACCTGCTTCCAGTGTGGAGCATGAAAGAGATCTCCCGATGGGATTTTTTCTTTATTAGAGAAGTTGTGGGCTTACAGAACAATCATGCACAAAATACGGGATTCCTAATGTGATTTTAAAGAATCTTTTACCATTACCTGACTACTCAAGTAGCAGCTATTTTTATATAATCATGACTCCCACTTTCCAAATTTGTAAAAGTGGTACAAAGATACCAGAGCACAAAATCAAAAGGCTTCTCTTGTCGCCCACACTTTGTTACTATGGTAAGTGGTAGAACCAACCTTCCCACCTACACATCAGAAAGGCGGAATGAGGCAAAGGTTGAGACCTGGATTCTGGAGCCAGACTGTTTGAACTCGTCCAGATTCTGGCTGCCCCACTTGCTACCTGTATGCAAACTGTGCCCTTGCTACCGATGTACTTTGTGCCCTGGTCTGTCTTTGCACTAGTTTCCAAGTTTTGAAAGCTGGAGTCATGATGATATAAAAATAACTACTGTACTTGACTAGTGACACAAATGGAAAGGAATCTTCAAATTACACTAGGGATGCAGATGTAGCTCAAGTGGTTGAGCATCTGCTTCCCATGTACGAGGTCTCGGGTTCGAACCCTGGTACCTACTAAAAACAAAACAAACTAACTAACAAACTAAAAAACCAACTCTCATTGGGGAGCGGATGTAGCTCAGTGGTTGAGCACCTGCTTCCCATGTATGAGGGCCTGGGTTCAATCCCTGGTATCTCCTAAAAACAATTACACTAGGGCATCTCTTACAGGCTTTCCATTACCTTGAAGGAAGGTTTTCGATTCAACCTAGTCAACATTTACTGCTGGTTAGTACCTTTGGTACCTGGGAAAAAACACCAACTCAAGAACACTTAAAGTTGCTGACCCTGCGTTAGCAATTAACCCAACTGGATGGATAGTAGAATTAGGACATAATTTTATGAGTCGTTAGGGATACGAGTGATGTCAGGTAGAGGAGGAGTGAAAGTGGCATAGAGGGATGCAAATCTTGGCAAAACCTTTTGGTTAGACATCCATTATAAACCCAAGAAAGGCGGCAGCGTGATTTTTATATCAACCACAAAGGTGAATTTGGTGTTGGTGTTGTTAACCTGGAAACCAAGTACCTGGTACTGGCTTTGCAGACTGAGATTATGGGGAGGCACTATGTCATGTTGGTGATGAGGTCTGTCACGTCCAAATGGCAAAAAGTCAATAAGGTCATATCAAGCCATCTATCTGAAGGACTGACGCAATTAGAACAGCATTTGGAAAGCATTTCACTGCACAGCAGCAGCAGCAGCAGCAGCAGCAGCAAATAATGGCCATCTTGGTAAATGCCTAAGCTTTCTTCCAAGGGGCTCAAATGTTCTATTTCTACTAGATAACACACAGCTCTCAAGTCTCTGCTGTGAGCATTCACCCTTAGGCTTGTGCTGAAATAGCCTTGGTCTTAAAAAACAAATGTTCTCTTGGAAGCCACATTGTCCCAGCTCCTCTTGTTTCCTCAGATTATTCCCAAGTTGGGCTTCGCTGTTAGTGCATGCCAGTTGCTTAAGAATCAAAGCTGTAGGCACTCTCTCACGTGCTTTCTTCCATCTCCACCCCATTGTCAGGCAAGCATAACCCAGGATTATTGCTTCAGTGGGGGGCATCTCTAGTTTTAGAGAATTATGGGAAATTAAAGACTGAGCTAGGTTGTGATTTATAGTCATGCCCTAAGAAGGAGGGAAAAGGATTATTTCTTCACCACATACTATGTTCCGAGGCCTATACCAGGCACTGTGTTTGGGTGTGTACTTTACATATATTCCATGTAAGTGTATGTTCTATATACTTTATTTATACTCTATAGTCCATCCTTACAGTTGTTCAACCAAAAACCTTAATGTGTCATTCTTGATGCCTCTTCCTCTCTCACATCCCACAATGGATTCATTAAAAGTCCCATCAGCTTTACCTTCATAATATACCTGGAATCACATGTCACCACCTCTACTGCCACTGCTCTGGTCTCACCCACCATCTTCTCTCACCTGGACTGGTGCACTGGTCTCTCTGATTCTACTCTTGCCAAACGAAGTTCTATTCTAATCAAAGCTCCCAGAGTGATGCTTTGAAAATATAAGTTAGGTCATAAGTTTTCTGCTGAAAATCTTTCAATGGCTTCCATCTTACTCCATGAACTGTGTACACCCCCCACTCCCATTACCTCTCTGACTTCATCACCTGCTCTTCTCCCTGCCTTGTTGGAGAAGATGTGGAGAATTCTGGTTTTGAACATTATGTAAATGAAAGAGTAGGTATTCTTTTGTTCCTGGCTCCTTTCTTTCAACATTACAGTAATTAAGACATTGTGGTATTGGCTTAGGGTTAGACAAGCAGATCAATGAAACAAAAGAAAGGACCTGAAATCGGGCCCACATCTACATAGAAACTCGATATATGAAAGAATTGGCATGGGAGATCAATGAGGAAATGACCCATCTATTCAATAACTGATACTGGGATGAAGAGCTACCCCTATAGAAAGGAAGGAATTTGTCCTGGTTTGAGTCTTTTGTGGACCCCAGAAAATGATGTTCTTAAACTAACCCATTCCTGTGCATGGCAGCCTATTTTTTTTTTCTTTTTTTAAAAATTTTTCTGCGCGAACACAGTCCCCCACTACCACAAATTATGCAGTCGAGTTTCCCGCATTTGGGGAAATCGCAGGGGTCAGCACATCCGGAGTGCAATGGATAAGCCTCGCCCTGGGAAAACCACCTTCGTGATCATGGTATCTCCCCTGCCACGTAAGTATGGCAGCCTATTGTGTGTGGGACTTTTTGGTTAGATTCAGTTAAGGGGCCCTTTGATTAGATCACTTTCAATTAGATCGATTTAAGGCTTTTGATTGGACTACTTCAGTGAGGTGTGACCCAGGTTGGGTCTCCACCCTCTTGCTGGTCTTATATAAACTGAGAACACACAGAGAGAAAGAAGAAACAGAAAGGCAGCTGCTGTTTTTGACCCTGCCATATGAGCTAGAGAGGATCGCCTGCAGTTGCAAAAAAACAGAGAAGCCCCTAGAGGCTCGGCCCTTGGAGCAGCTGTAAGCTGAAGAGATGAGTCATGTGCCTGATCACCCACAGCTGAGCTCTGAGAGAAAACGATCTGGGGGAGAAGGCAGAGACCCAGATAGAGAACTGCCATTTTGCTCTGCCACATGGCAGGAGCCTAGGATCTGACCAGCAGCGAACCTTTGGTGAGAAAGCATCTCTGACATTGCCTTGATTTGGACATTTTTGTACCTCGGAAGCGTAAGTGTTTACCCATATAAATCCCCAAGATAAAAGCCAACACATAGCTGGTGTTTTTGTATCAGCAGCCTTAGCAAACTAAAATACCTTCTTACACCACACACAAAACCAATGGTTAAATGCTAAAGCACTTAAAGGCAAAGGAAAACTGAAAGTTTCAGAAGGAAATACAGGAGAAAAGCTCTACGGTCCCTAGGTGGGTGGGATTTCTTAAACAAGATGACAAATGCACAAACATAAAGGAAAAGAATGATAAATATAGGTACCTCAAAAGTTAGAATGTCTGTTCAATCAATAGGCCATATAAAATAAAAGACAAGCCACAAATAGGGAGGCGATATTTGCAATACACATAACTGGCAAAGGATTAATATCCAGAATATAGAAAACATCCCATAAATCAATGAAAAAGAAGCAGGCATTTTACCAGAAGAGATACATGAATGAAAAGATCATTGACCCCATTAGTAATCTGGGGATGCTCATTAAGGACACAATGAGATGGCATGTTATGCCGATCAGATAAAAGAAAATAGATATGTCTGACAAAGCCAATTATTGCTAGAATGTGGAGAGCCAAACACTTCTTGAAGCAAGAAAATAAAAACAACACTCTAACCCACTTACTGGAGAATGAATGAGGAAAATGTAGTATATTAATACATTAGAGCCAGACATAAATACTATCTTCCTAAGCACTGCTTCTATTTAAAGTATGTTAATATAGTATATTAATAAAAGCAGTGAAAGTGAATGAAGTACAGATACAAGTGTCAACAATGGGTGACTCTGTTAAACATAATATTGAGTGAAAATGCAAGTCACCAAAGGATGCATATAGTATAATCCTATTTATATAATGTCTAAGAGTACATGAAGTGAAATAAAATATTGTTTAATAATGGATGCAAAATTTAGTAAAAATGCACAACAAAGTAAGGAAATGATGAGCACAAAATTCAGAATAGTACTTACATCTGGGTGTGAGGTTGGGGTACCAAGGGATCAGGCAGGGGTACTTGGGGAACTTAAGAGGTTTGGGTGATATTGTTTCTTAAGCTGGGGTGGAGCTACATGAGAACTTTTTAGCGTTCGGTAAACTATATATATTTATGTCTATGATGTTCTTCTAGAACTGTGTTGCCCAATAGGATGGCCACTAGACACACGTGGCTATTTGTGTGGGATGTGGTGGGAGGTGTGGGAGGTGGGCAACATGGGAATCCCAGTGGGTTCCGTGTAATATTTTGGGTATCTAAGCACCTCTTAAAATATATTTATATATATACATAAATAACATTTTTGTAATCAAATGCACATATATGCATATATATTTATATATCATTTTACAAATATTGGTATGTATTGTGAAAATTTTGATTTTTACCCACAATAAAAAATAAATAAATAAATTAATTAATTAATTAAATGAAAAAGGCCATTCATTTACTGCTCAATAACCATATGTGGCTATTGGCTACTGTACTGGATAGTGCAGATTATTGGACAGCACAGTTCTAGAATGTTCTTGTCTCCTTAGAGTTTAGATACTGTTTTATCCACCTTTTATAAAGATCAAACAATTTATTAGTTTTCTGCAAAAAAAACGTTTCATAATTCTGTCAATAACAGCAGTAGGAGATAAGACAGATTTATTTCTGATAGATTTTCTTGATCCTCTTGGTTAAAGGAAATGACATTAACAAATTTGTCAGACTTCATATTTCAGCTCACTTAACTCAAGTGCCAGCATAAGCTGGATTATGCTTTGGCTTCAGGAAGTCAAAGACTGAATGCATATATGCTCAGCCTTTTATGCCAACAGGGTTGTGAACAAAATTCCATCTACCAAAAGAATTCATTCTATGAAGACTTCCAAAGCTATATGTCCTCCAAGGGGGGGATTGGTCTTCTAGAATGAGATCCATAGGTACTATATAGCAGGGGTTCTTATCAAGGGGTCCCTGAGCTTGAATTGAAATTCAAAAAAAATTTATTCTTGTGGGGCCGTGTTGGTGCGGGCGTGATATATTTAGTAAATAATACACAGTGTAGTGTGGACTTGGTAAGGGGTCCGTGGTTTTCACCTGACTGGTAAAGGGGTCAGTGAAACAAAAAAGGTTAAGAACCCCTGCTATATAGGAAGGAGAAGGTCTGTGCCTTCTTCCCACCTACTTTCTAGGTTGTTCCCCAAGGCAGACATTGCTAATCTGATCGGTTTCAGTTCTAGTACCTTAGCGTATGTTTGATCCTGTGTATCTGTTTCTCTTGCCTCCATGGAGAAGAAGCTGGCACTGGGCTCTGGTTCCCTTCCCTCCTCTTCTATCACACACGCATTTGGATGTTCTAGACCCTGGCCTCTATTCCTTGCAGCTGCCATCAGGGTGGTAATACTTTGAAAGTGGGGGTTTGTTTTGGGGGCAGGATGAGCCCTCCCTTATGCTCTTGGGTTTAAGCCCTGGACCCCTGTCCTTTTACACTGGAGTTTCAGGCACAAGCTCATTACAAATTAAAGCTGCCTTGCTTCCCTTGCCCCTGTCTGTAGTGGGCAAGGTGCTTTTGGGGATTTTAGGGGAAGAGAGGGGCTGTGCTAAGATAGGATTCAGGTGATGCTTTGTCCTTTGGCCAAAATTCCATTTAATGGGACTCAAAGCACCATCATCATCTCCAAGAGATAGTAGGAGGAGGATTCGCGATTCAGAGTTGAATGGGGAGTTAGAGAAGTAGCAACCGTGAGCCTACTGCCTAGACCCAACATCCATCGTTCAACAGGGTGTTTCCCTCACCTGAGTTGGGACCCAGTCAACATCAGGGATGATATGGCAGGAGGCATCAAGTCACTTTCCATCCTCATCCAGGGCACTTAGAACATACCTTTCCATTCTGGCATTATTAAGTCTCAAAGCCATGAATGCTTTCCATGGTGTACAGTCCAGAATTCCCAAAGAGAAAGAAATTATCTTTTAAAACACCATTTTTAATACCTAAATTTTTCTTCTGAAGACGACTTATTTCATTCAATTGCTCTAAAAATAGTTTGTTTACCCAAAAGCAATGAGGGCCCCTAAATTCATCACAGATGTTCACGGCAATCACAAGATTTATTGCAAAATAATTTTTCATTTGCCAACCAAAGTAATTATAATCCCAGCCTTAGCAAAAAGATCTGCCTTCCTCTATTTTACTAATGAGCCCAAGTCTGGGTTTCATTCATCCATTCATTCATCTACCCATCCATTCTTTAATTCATTTGACAGCATTCATTGTCTAAGTCATTGGTTTCAAATCTGTGCGTTATGGACACTCAGGAACCCAAAGTGCTATTGCAAAAGGACCCTCTGCTCACCAAACATTGGCTGCATGCATAATAAATGTTTCCCATGTGTATGGGCTGCTACTTTCAAATGTCTGCAGATGTGATTCATAAAATACAAGGCCCCTTAAAAGTGTTTTTTAAGCTATAGTCATTTTTTGTTCTAGTGCAAATATTTTCTCACTCCACTAACACTAGAAACATAAGTAAAATTAAATGATACTATGGGGATTTTTCTGATGGCATAAAGAGGTTCTAAAATGCATAAAGGTTAGGAAACCCTGGGTAAGTCATGCAGAGTTGGGTCCTCTTGCATTGTGAATCAATGTCCTTAAAGGAAGTTTACAAATCATGGAGCAACAGGAGCCATTGCTGATCAGTGATAATCTTGGGATATTGCTGAAGTAGAACCTGGGACAGATACCTGGGTTGTTAAAGGGAAACCAACAAAACCCCTTCCCAGGCAAAGAAAAATCCCCTTGCTAATTGAAAACGATTCTCTCCTCCCTCTTTCTAAACAACCCCCCTAATACCACAATTTCTTTCCAAACATAAGGAAATAACAGCACCGAGAGGGGGCATGATGGGAAGTCAAAGGATCCCAGGTGTCTTGCCATCCAGGTTCTCTCCAAGCCTTCCCTGTCCTGCTTTGGCCTTCCCTAGGTGCTCCTGGATAGGGGCAGTGCCCAGCCAACCTATCAGTCAATATCTTCAGCCTTCAAATAATCCTCCACCTGATCTCTGGCCACTCACCTGCCTGGGCTTCAAGCTCTAGGAAGAGGGGCAGTCACCTACAATTCCTCCAGGGGCTGCATGTGCAGTGTGCCAAATATCTCTGCAGTTCTGGCTAAATAGCCAACATTATCTGATTTTCAACATGCTGCTGTTGAAGTCGGGGAGTAGGGGGAGGGGAGGCTGAAACTGGAGAAGCACCCAGGCTCCAGCACCAAGATCAAGAGATAAGATGCAATGACTAGTTTACTTATGATTTTTTTCAAAGAGAAATTAATTGGAAAAGCAGTTAAGACTATTATCTGACACATGTCTTTTGCTTAGAGTTTGTACAGCAGGGACAGACAATTCTCCAAAAAAAACCCCAAATTCCTTCTATATAACGAACTCCTTTAGCTCACCTTCCACATCCACAGTTTGCACCTCGGATCTCAGTGCATAACTTTGCAGAATGCATGTTCTTGTTACTAACTGGGAAAGAAGAGGGTGAATCAGAGTATCTTTATGACTGGGTAAGACAAAGAGACAATGAGAAACCTGTGCTTAATCAGTAGTATCAGCTTTCTGTGTAAGAAAACACACCTTGATAAGGGGTGGGAAGATTGGAGAGAAGTGGCAGGAGAGCACAGAGGGAAAGACTGAAACGACCTTGCTTTCTATTGTCTCCATGAGTTTGCATGGGCATTTTATAAGGCCAGCTTATCAAGCTTCCAAACTGGTTCGATGGTGGCCAGCTTCAGCCCCCAGCACACGCACCACACATAATAAGTACCCAATAAATATTTATTAACGGCAGCTGACCAATTCGAGACCCATTTAGAAGACTGCTTCTGTCTGTTTGCCAGCCTACTTCTAGTTGATTTCAGCTCTCTGACTCCTCTAGCTGGGCTCAAGAATGAGATTATAGTCAAAGTTACTCTAAAACTTGCTCAATTAGCTCTGGTATTATGGTCAGAAAATAATATCTTTCTAAAGGAAAATGTGCCACAAAGAGCTGTGTGTTTGTGTCTTTTTCCTCATGTTTTCCAATTACTTCAAAGGCACTAATTGTAAGGAAAACAAGAAGCTGTGATCATTTTGAAATTCCTTTATTTGTGTGTTTACCCTAAAATAGTGCAAAAAATAACGTTTTATTGTTACCTACTCTTCATAATAATATTTACTGCCTATGTTTGCAAAAGTAGGCCTTCACATTTCTCCTAGAAGCTGGCAGTCTTGTTTACTGCTATTACCAAAGCCATTTTACTTCTTCCCTTTGTAGGTTTCCTGGGGAGGCTGATCCTAAAAGAGTAATAGATCAACACTCAATAGAAATCCGAAAATATTGGGAGGGGCATCTCATTTCCTCTTGCTGATTTTTAAACTCAGCTTTGTGATACATAAGAACAAATTAATAAGCAGTGGTTTTCAAACCACAGAATGCATAAGAATCCCTTGGAAAGACTGTTAAAACACAGATTCCTGTGCCCAACCCAGAGATGATTTGGAAGGGGGATTTCTAACAAGTTCTCAGGTGACACTGCTGCTGCTGGCCTGCAGCCCACACTTTGAGTACCCCTGCTCTAATGGCCTGGATGACTTAATGGAGCCACTCAAAACACCTGCCATTCTCCTGGAGGACTGCACGCGGGCTCAAGTGATCCTGCCTAATAAGTGAGGATGGATGTCAGAACTTGAGCATCTTAAGCCTTCAGCTCTAGCTGTACCCAGAAATAGTATGTTCTGAGATTAGCTCCAGGTTGACAAATGAGTTGTTATGGCAGATCATCATGACCCATGCCTACCAATTCTGTTGCAAGGCAGCCTAACGGAGAAGTATCTGTACTTTCCTAACCTTGAGAGCTACTGGGTCATATCAAACTTGGGAGCATTCCAGCAGAACTATGGAAAAGGGAGAACACATTCAAGTGGATCCAGTTAGTAGACTTGCTTTGTGTATGTTATTTCGGTATAATGTGGAGATGCATAGATTTTTCTGGGAAGTTTCCACAGCTTTCATCAGTTTTGCAGAGGGGTTCCTGCTTCAAAAATAATGATAACCATTGAATTAGAGAAGAGAAATCAAAAGTTGGGTGGTGGTAGGATTGTGGGTTGACCAGAAAACAGTTTTTCTGGATTTTTCTAAATCAAATGAATAGGTGCCCAGTCCTATTTAAAGAAGTTGGTCATCATCTGACATTCCCTACTCCTTGCTATATTTATAAAAAGGCTGCTCTGGGTTTACCTGGGACAGAGGAGTTTCTCAGGACAAGGAACTTTCAGTGCCCAAACCAAGAAAATTCCAGGTAAACCAGAATGAGTTGTCACCCTAAGTAGAAGAGACACGTGCCCCGTTCTTTAAAGGAAATAGCAAACCCCCAAAGTCCTGTATCATTAGAGTTATGGAGCTTTGAGACGCAACTCTCTTTAGAGAAGCATGCAGCTGGGTTTTGGGAGGCAACTGGGTGGTATTCCAGCAGTTCCTGTACTTGAAGAAAACGAGTGCGGGTCAGGGTGGCGCTTAGCAATTCCCTGGTGTGCTGAGGGTGAGGGCCACAGCACCTGGCCTTTAATCAGCCCTCTGCAGGATGCCGCCTTTCATCCTCGGTGCTAAGTGCAAGAACTTCCTTTCTTGTGTCACTTCAGCTGGCTGCCATTTCAGCCATGGCTTCAGGCCAAGCGATTAGATGAAAGCCTTTCAGAGTCCTTGCTGATGGACCAGGTTCAGCTGAGGCAATCGCGTGTCTCTGTACCATGAGTTCCCTAATGCCCAGAGAGAAGGCACAAACGGCCCCGCAGCCCTCGAACATCCTCCTAGTAGGTAGTTTCTCTTTTCAGGATTATGACTCTCAACACAGATTGTTTATTGAGCACTGAGCACTTAGGAGATTTCTGATCCACTACACACATACACACACACACACACACACAGAGCCTTATTGAATCTTCTCAAAAACCTTTGAATGCATCATTTCTGTTTTGTAGATGAGAATCTAAGATTGAGGGAGACAAAGTAATTTGCTTTAAGTATGCACAGAAAGCAGGTGGAGTAAAGCTTTGAACCCAGTTCTTTCTGATGTGGATTCTACCTCTGAGACTTTATGACCAGTGTGGGCCTGGGAAATAAAATGGTCCATTTTACAAAGGAGACCTTGAGCTGGATTTTTCAGGATAGTTTTGTACCAGATCATTTGAGAGAACTCTAATTTTTTAAAGGCAGAAGCGTGTGAGCCGATGTTTGCAGCTGCAAAGTGTTCAGTGTGTTAAATGGGGGAAGAGGGAATAAACTGGCCTGGGTGAAATACAAGGTCTGCTTGGGGTGGTGGTGAGAAAGAAAAATGGAGCCAGAAGTCAGGCCCAGATTATGGGGGTGGGAGGAGGGGCTGGACTCCTGGGCAAGGCATTTTGGCTTGAACAAGCCCCAAATTCCACCTTGGCATAGAGAGAGATGATGAAACCCAAATGAAGCCATTTTTATATTCTTGGTTTTCATTCTGCTGGTGGAATGACTAAGCCTGTGTATCAGGCAATACACCAAACTCATAGTCTCACCTTGTATCTTGAGCTTCTATACCTGGAATTGACAGACTTCTCTAGAAAGATTAGCCAAGTCAGTGCTGAGTAAATTCAGTAATATAGTATGTGGATTGACCTCAGACATTAGGAGTTGGGTTGTGTTTTAATACCAGAAGATGTTTTTCCTCAGTTCTCAATGTGTTTATCACCACTTTCTGTCCTTGGGATAATTACATAAACACAGTTATCTCAGCTACAAGGCAAGCAGAGGGCTGATATTACTGCATTTGCCTTGGAATCTCGGAAATCTGCGATTTAGCTGATCCTCCCTTCCAACATTATCTTCATGCTAGCCCCAAATTATTAGAATCCAACATATTTCCCAAGTGCTTTCACTGTGAAGGGCTCAGACTGTTTCCTGGATTATTACTCCTCACAATATGTGCCAGAGGTACCCACTGTCAAATGTCAGTCCCATTTTATAGATGGAGGATTTGAGCAGCTTTAACAAACGATGTGTCAGTCACAGCCTCGAGGAAGGGAGGATCCAGCCAGACCGTGACCTTAGCCCTGCCGGTCCCCCGACTGCTGCTCTCTTTATTAAGAAATGTAGTTTCTCTTGGTTCCACGCTGGTGCCAGTCTTCAGCTGGTTACTAGGCAACTCGCGCTAGCGTAGCCTGGCTGGCTCAAAATACCAGAGCATCAAAGTCCCAGAAAAATGAGGTAAAATCCTTTCAGTGCACACATGTTAAATTTAGTTTCATACCATGCCATTCCAGCTAAGATTGGCCAGGGGAAAACAAAAGGCTTGGAAGCGGGGCTACCAAACACTGTGCATCTGAGAGATTGGGTTAATTTTGGACTGATGATTCTTACAGGTGTCTTGGAGCACAGAAGAGGAAGAGGAAAAGCACGGGTTGTTTGCTCTACACGGTTTAGAGCCCAAGGAACTCAAACAAATACGTGTGCCCCATGGAAAGGTGTTGTGAAAGGATGAAGCAGGGTCGGAATACAGGAGGGCAATCATCTCACAACCAGGATGGCTTGATCCTAGCTCCCCTGGGCCTTCGTGATTTCCAAATGGAAGGGGGACAGTGAAGGCACAGGGAGCAAAGCCCCCCAGCTGCCTATTTCTAAAGCATCAGAAGGAATTCCTCGTAAGGGGAAGCGGAGGCAAACAAGCCCTGTGCAGCCTTTATAATTCTCAGGGTGTGGAGCCACGTTAGCTTGGTTATGTGAAGTAGGTTTTGTCCTTGAGGACAGAGAAGGGTACAAGAAGTGGTCCTGGGCTTTGCAAATAACAGCTGAGTCCCAAGCCGAAAGGACTGTCCTTGGAGACGCTATTGAGAGACTGAGAAGGCTGAGCCTGGCCTTCCCATTCAGGCACAGGATATGTTGCTGGGAGCATTTTTACTCCTCTGTGTTTAACAGGGGTGGGGTGGGGTGGGGTGGGGTGGGGTGAGGCATTCTGACCAGACCTAAGAAATGAAAGGGTTGAATTTTCTTAGTTTTTAAAACTGCCACTAGTGTTCCTAAAAATGTGTGGGACAATCAACCTCTGAGATATATTTACCGCCCGGCCCTCATCCCCACCAAGCTCAATGCTAGGCAGATGAGCTTTGTCAAAATGAGTGCCTTAACAACGCCCAGCTCCCACGTGCTCAGGGTGCACACACTAAGCGAGCGCTCTGCTGCTGGAGTAGGACAGCCAGCCACAGGGATGAGACGCCACCTGCACCGTACTTGCGCTCCCCAGTGCCACTCGGGTGTGCCATGAACACTGCCCAACAGCTTCTGTTCTCTCAACGAAGGGATGCCATTGTTTTCATCTCCTAGGAGTTCTAGCTAATGCTAGAAGCCTTAGGAAGAGAGTCATGACCTGATTTGCAAATTATAGGATAGTTTCCTAGAAAACTTAACAGGCTCAATGAAAAGTAAATTATCAGAAACAATAAAATAATTTAGTGAGGTGCCAGTTACCAGGAACAATATAGTAAAATGTAATCTATTTACTAGTAGAAATCAGATAGAAACGGAAGTGGGAACACACACACACAGTAGAGGCAAACACTACAAACCTTACAAACTACATAGGAAAAAATTAACAGGGAAACCATAAGATTTATTTGAGAGAGCTATTCATTATATTGAGAGACATAAAGCAAACCTGAATAAATGGAGAGACATACCATGTCCCTAGACAGAAATTAATACAATAAAAATGCTAATCCTTTCAAAATAAATATATAAATTTAATGCAATTTCAATCAGAAACCCTATAGGGTTTATTCATAAATCATCAAAATGATTTTTAAATGTATATAAGAAAATAAAGTATGTAAAAATTGCCAAAAATAGTTTTGAAATGGTAGAAAATAGAGAGATTTACCCTACCTGATATTAAAATTAAAGATGAGTATATTCCAGAACCTTCTTCTCAGGGTCTGGAGAAGAACCCAGCTTGACACAGTTATGATCAGCCTATGACTCAACCATATTTTGATGGAACTGTTGGAGCTCAGTTTCAGCACCACGTTTTTATCCAGCTAAAGGAACATAAAAGGGAAGTGGATTTAAGATCTTTAAAGCTACAAGTTAGAGCTGATATGGTCTCAGGAGGATCTAAAAAGCAGTCCTCCGGATCCCAGCCTTTCCCACTATCGTACACATCCGGGCTTTGCTTTGTAAACATCTGCCTTTGTGACCTGGTCCTCCTCCTTGGCTAGGCCTTTTGGCTTGTTTTTCTTCCAGCACAATTCGTCCCTGATCTGCTTGGCACCCCTCCCAGTGCTTTTTTCTGGCTTGGCCACCTTTATGCTCCACTTGGCTTTTGGCCCAGGAACCCAGCACTTTTTCTCACTTGTTCTGCCCTTGCAGGTAGTTCCAGAAATCCAGATTTAGTCATAGCCTCATTTCCAACTATACTGCTCCCTCCCTGGAAAAAAAAAACGTCTGTAATGGGTTATGACTGAGCTCTTTGGAGGCTGGGGACTTGTCTTACTTGTCAGCCAAGCATCACATTTGAAGTCAAGCTGCCTGGATTCCAAAGTGTGTTCACTACTTTCTAGCAAATGATCTGGGTCAAGTTACCTTGTTTCTTTATGCCTCAGTTACCTTCTCTGGGCAATGAAGAAGATAAGTGTTTGCCTCATAGGACTGATGTGGAGATAAAATAAAATAAAATAAAATACGTAAGGTATCTGGTTCATAGCTGGCTCTCAATTAATGTTAACTATAATTATCAGTACAGACTTTGTGCCCTGGTATCAACCCAGAGTCTAATACAAGTATATAAAAAAAAATCTGTACATATAAAAATATCTGTGCAGAGTGAAAACACAGAATGATTGTATGCAAATGTGGGGTTCATTTATTCAGTTGCTCATTTCCTTGACAAGCATTGTTAAGCATTTATTGAGCATTTACTATATATGTCAGGAACTGTATTAGGTTCTAGGGCACAGAGAAGAACAAGGCCTCTTCTTCAATGATGCTTCCTGTCTAGCAGGGGAAAGGATAGGTTGACAAAGGAGGGGCTTAATGAGGGACCTGTTGACTTACAGAATTGGCAGGAACGCTCTGACTCCTTCAAGCCTTGGGGAAGGAAGAGGATTCTAGCTCTGCTGGGACTCTGCTTGCTGAGCAATTAGTTTCTCTGTACAGAGGGTACCACAATTGGTAATGAAATCCAACCTCCATCAACTACTTTTTCAGTATGTCCTTGTGGGCCCCCCATCCCCTGGAAAACTTGAACTTGGGATGAGCATTCTCCCTCTTAGCTGCCCACCATGAACTCAAATGGTCCCTGACTGCAAGACTTTCCTCCTTGGTTGGCTATGGCTCACCTCCTTTCGGCGCCCTCTGGATGCCAACAGCTAGCATTCTCCAAGGCGGCAGCATGGGGACAGCGGGCACCTCTGCTCTGGGTCTTAAATGGTTTGGTTCTACTTCCTGCTTTGCCAGTGAACTTTAAACTAGGGACTCTGATTCTCGGCAGCCCATGAGAACCACCTGGGAGGGCTTTTAAAAACCCATCAATGCCAGGCTCCAGGCCCTGACCAGTCGGATCAGCTCCGGGGCTGGGGCCCAGGCGTCCACAGTTTTGAAATCTGGATTTGATGGGAAGACGGAGTGGAGAACCACCACTTGATCTCTCTGGGGCTCCATCTCCTCTGTAGAAAAAGATGTCGGTAATCGATGGGTCCCAAGGTTCCTTCCTCTCTAACCTGCTATGAACTACAATCCTAAATTCTATTTCTATTCTATTTCTAAAACTACCAGGGCATTTCCCCCTCCAGACTTTCATCCACTATAGGAAATATGTTAATTAGCAGATTTTCTTCCCTATGGCATGTTTACAAAATCACTGTTGTCTGTCTCCCTATTTACAAGTGTGGAAGGAAGTAAAGTGATTTTTTCCCTCCCTGTAAAGAAATAAAAAAGCAAAAGAGGCAAAAATGATATAACTCAATGTTTACTGAATGAGAACACACACAAGGATCTGTCACATAATAGCTGAACTTGTGTGCTCCATGGCGTGAATTTCAATGCCATTCCGTCTGTATAATCGCATCCCTCGAGCACTTAGGTCTGAGTGTCATCACTTTAGCTGGAGAGAGCAGGAGAGGCACGGAGTTGAGCCAAACAGGTTTTTTGTTTTTGAAAAAGAACACGCCTGGGACTCTGAAAAATAGCGCACATCAGAATCCATGAAGTAAGCCTATAATAGATTTGAGTGGGCAGATGAGCAGAGCAAAGGCCGCAAGGCTTTCCCAACAGGCCAAATGCTGAGGGGAGGAACAGGAGGATTTGGGCATGGTTCTCATCAAATAAGATGCTAAAATTCCCTGTTTGGTTTACTAAACAAAACCCTTATTGGATGATGTGCAGCAAATCTTCTTAGGGTAAAACTACATTGTGAGAATAATTTAGATGCACTGATCAGCAGTAATCCAAAGAAACTCTAACTACTCGATAAATGGAGTTGAAAAGATATCCCCTGCTAATCGGATAGGTCAGTGTACGCAGTTCATGGACTGCCTGGGACATAAAATATATTGTTGACATCCAGCAGCCAAGTTACGATGTTTGCCAAACCTGTCAGCCATGAAGAGAAAAGACGATGGAATGAAGGTCTGCCAAAAGTCTAAATTTGGGGCCAGGAGCTTCCAGAATGTACCAGGACTGGTTTGTAAAGTAGCTGGCAGTTACTGCAATTTGCATGGATGGGAGGTGACACTATCAAAGGCTAAGTGTGATCAGATCCCAGAGGAGAAAAACTCAAGGCTGGATAAAGGGTGTTGTCCATGATAGAAGAGAAGTAAGCAGATAGAATCAGAAACCATGGGACAGGAAGCAGCAGTTGGGAAGCCAGGCAAGAAGACTGGGCTTCAGATGTTGAAGGACTTTGTGAGACTATAAAGTGGAGACAGAAAGTTACTCAGGATTCCAGTAACAACAATGGAGTTGTTTGTTAGGAGAAATCTGAGAACTAGGGGCTTCCTGACAAGGTGATGGGGTCCTGGTTTGTCTGGGGCTTTCCTGGTTTTAGCACTGAAAGTTCTGCACCTGGGGCAACTTCTCAATTCCAGGAAAAGCGAAAAGGTTGGACAACCTATTCCTGTATATTCCTGAGAGAAGAGCAGACATTTTCTGAGTAAGAGGAAACCTATTCAGAAGAAGGATACAGCTGACTTGAGGGGGCATCTCAGAGAAGGGCTAGGAAATCAAGAGAGTGCTTTGTAGCTACTACACCTGGTCAAGGGATCTTTAGATTATCCCTTTATCTCTTGGGATTTCAATTTCCTTATTGACAAAATGATTACTTGGGATCAGAGCAGAGATTTTTGAGCTTTCTTATTTTCCTATTTTACAAGTAGCAAAACCCTTTCTTTGAGTGAACTTTTTACCCAGAAAGGGATGTATAAACCAGTTAAAGCAGAACTGTTGGGCTGAAGGCAGGACAGGGGCCTATAACCCTGGCCACTCGGCTGGAAACCAAACCATTCTGCCCCCGGACAGCCCCTGAGGTGTCTGGGCCAAACCTATAAGGCACTGAAGAACACAATTTTCAAACGATCAAACTGGATGATCTTCATGTTCTGTCTGGGTCAGATATCCCGCGATGCCTTGGCCATCTGCAACATCGCTGCTATTTTTTTTTGGAACTGGACTAGATGCCCATATTTTCAGAGTCCCTACCTCAATATCACCCCCCTCTTTCCAGCACATACACACACACACACACACACACACTTAGAACACAGTCAAGGGACCAGCTTGATTGGGCTTTGCTCACTCTAAAAGTCAATGTAGAGAAAACATACTGAAATGATTGTCTCTGGGTGGTGAAAAGATGGGTCACTTTTGCCATCTTGTGTGAGTGTGTGCTTTTCTGTATTTTCTTCAATTTGGATATATTACTTATTTGGTCTCGTGCTAACCCTAGGGCTTGGACATGCTTTGGCCTCATCTACTACAATGGACCTCCTTCCTACTTCCCCCAGCTCAGAGACTCCTGGGAGCTCTTGGCTCCTCCCTTATGCCTTGCATCCCTGCTTTGACAATGCACATCTCCAGTTTCTCCTACTTCATTTTCCACTCTGCGTTTCTTCCCCCTACTTTGGCTTCCAATATCATTTTCCGTTATTAACGTTAATGTCCTGTGCTCCTAGGGAATTCATCCTTCCCCAAGACTCCACACTTTCTTCCCACTGGGGCTCCCCAAGGAGCTCATTCCTTGACAGAAGTCCTCTTCCCTCCCTGCATATAGCTTAGCAATGAGCCTGTGTCCACCCTCCACCCCAGCCTTAGAGGCGATCTACTCCCTGTTCTGTCAGTCTCACAGGATGCACTTCCCTGTGAAGAGGATGTTCTGACAAGGAGGAGCCCAAGTTCTCAATTTGGATGCCTCTGGATGGTATACCATTCGGTCTCCATGAAGGTGAAGAACTTCCAACAGAGCCTCAAACCTTGCCGAGGGATGCCCTCCTCCCTTTGTCATTTACAATAAAGCTTTATGAATAGATTTTGATGACCCCATCCCCTTAAAAGGATCAGGACCACCCGAGGTATAGTGGGCCCCAGACAGTACACTGGAAGATGGTGGAAGAATCAGGTGATGGCTGCTAATAGGAGTATCTTTGGTTGCCTTAGGGAAAAAGGATGCTTTTAACAAAAGTAAAAAACCTTTGTTGGGGTAGTTGCTCATGAGGAGCACTCCATGGTCGTGTGGCCAAGCCAGTTTCAGTCATTCTTATCTTCAATCACCTAGTATCTGACTCATGCCTAACCTGGCTTTCCTGGTCTTTAGCTTCCAGAATTAATTCGTGACCTTGGACTATTGCATCTGATTCTGCCTGATGTCATTCTTCTGTTGCACTTCAAACTATCCAAACTTGCTACTTGCTGATCCTTAAGAAAAGGTGGCACTGGATATATTTGGGTCAGGAAGAAACAGGCTACTACTGATTAATCATGTGACTTTCAGCCGATTACCTAAATTCTCTAAATCTCACTTTTTCATCTGTAAAACAGGAAAGAAGAATTGCCTCCTAGGATTGTGGAGAAAATTAAATTATGATGTTTATAAAATGTTTAACATGCTACCTGCCCCTTAAAAGATGATCATTATTATTTATAGAGAGTAAGCTACTCAAAGCATGATTCACAAATCAGTGCTGGTTGGTTGGTATTTGTCTGTGATGAAAAAAGTAGTGTAATTGAGAGTTAGAATTTCAAAACTTTTATACAATCTAATATTGCTGTGACATCCAAATGGCATTTTGATTGTATTTGACAAAAATATTAGTCTGCAACAGATTGGAAATTTTAAAAAAACTGGTCCCATCCCCACAGATATGTGGAGAAGCACTGATATAGATTGGACCTCGGGTGAAGAAAGGTCTGATGAATACCTTAGCATGTATCTCCTGGAATGACATTCTTAAGGTATTCAGTGGCTTCTCCCTTTTCTGCTGACCAATTATCTTCACGGCATTGTTAATCCTGGGAAACCCTCTCATCACACCATCACATTCATGAAGGACCTCTTTCCCTTTTGTGCTCATCTGTTGGTGTCTGTTAAGGAAACACAAATTAACGTTAACATTTGTTCAAAACATAACTCACAAAAATCTGTTTCAAAAGCACACGGGATGCATTCCAAAGCCAACTGGCATTTCTGATTTGTGTTACCCATGCCATTTCCCAAAGCTGTCAATGGATAATTAAAAGTGAGAGGGGAAGATTTAATTCTTTTCATGTTAAGGCATAGTGGCTGAATGGAAAGAAAATATTAACATTTTCAAAGGAAGAAGAGAGGAGTGCTTGATTAAATCTAAAAAAAAAAAAAACAACAATCAATTCTCGGCATATGCTGTGGTCACTTTATCCATTAACTTCAGGACAAGAGCGGCATTTGGAGCAGTCTTTTCAAGGCCATTCCTGAATCACACAGTCATTATGGAGATATTTAATCAGTGCTTTTTGCATACTTGCCCATGGACACAGGAGGGGCAATGTGCCATCCAGCCCTTTGAGGGTAGGTTGATGGCTGGAGAGAAGGGCAATCTGCAAAGTCATGGTAAATCCATGAGGTTAGGGACCTCACATTATTTACAATTGTAATATCCCCAGTACCGAGAATAGAGCCTGGGACACACGATAAGCACTCAAATATTTCTTGAATTAATAAATGAATTTTAAGGTCGCCCAATCTAGAATCCCTCTGGAAACTTGGTTCCATGTCTGATTCAGTCCAGGACACCTGGTCCTGGTAAGGGACAGAACCATGATTCAAATGCAGAACTCTCTGACTTCAGAGTTCATGCTCGCACTACTACAGCGTGCTACAGAAATGACACCAGAAGCAAAAGCCACCCCCTTCACAACTGGGCTGGCCCTGGAATGCCCAATCTGGGCCACCCTCTCCCCGGATCTCACTGGGATTGTGATACCCCTCACTTCTCTCATGCATCTCTGAAAAGGGACAGAGTGGTGACTCTTCAACTTATTACCAGGGAGATAGAATCGGACTCTTCTACTGGGGCAAGGCAGTCCTCCCTCTCTCTATCGTCCTCTAGGGAATGTCCTCATCTTGAAGAACCCAAGCTGGTCCCTGAAGGTGCAAAAGGAGAAATTATTTTAATAGATTGAAGTAGAAAGCCAAAGTGGTATCTGATTCTAAAAATCCATTCTGGTCTTGTCTTTGTTTATCCTCCCTGCTCCATCAGCCTCGTGGACTCAATTACACTTAAGCATCCTTCACTTGAAATCTTGAATACAGTAAAAGAACCAACAGCAGTATTTAGTTTAAGTAAACATGATAGCACTTTCCAAGTAAGTTGGCCTCCTTTCTTTGATCAGCTCAAAACATTTTTTAAATGAGCTCTGTATTGTGCCCTGAGGGGTGAAAGATTCAGACTTTGTTATATAAGAACTCTCAGATTCATAAACTCAGAGTCCCCTGGTTTGTCATCAATAATCTAACTTAGTGGCTTTATAAAGGGCGGTTTGGGGCTTGAAGGGTTGTAAAAATTGGGGCCAGGAGAAAAGTAATAGAGACGAAGAGATGGGGTAAGGTTGAAGGAAAATAAGAAGGGCCAGAAAGGAAGAGCAGCAAATCAAGAAAGAATTAATTGAATTTTCAAATCCATCTTCTGCTAAGTGCCTCTCCCTGGCCTAAGAGCTAGGAGAAGTATAAAGAATGAAATTCTGTGTCTTCTTTAGGCAAAATATGTCTTAAACCTAAGTAAATAATTAGATGTGAATATAAAATCAAGTGCAGTAATTATAGCCAGAGCAGAAAAAAACACGTGTTAGAGGTGGTAGAGGAGAAAGTAATGCTGACTACACAGCTTGCAAAAAGGAAGGTGAAGACTTGCAAAGGGAGTTGAAAGTCAGGAGGAGGAGTTTGGACACCATCTAATAGACAATGGTGGGCTTATATGGGAAAGGGTTCTGGCTGGAAACAAGGGCCACACTGAAATGGGGGTAATTGAAAAGTGTTTACCAAAGGGACTATTTACAGATGGGTAGGGGCTGGCTTAAGGGAAACCAAGGAGGGATAGTGAAACAATAAGGACCAGCAATAGCAGGGAGCTATTACTAGCCATCTTAGGGCTGAAGGTGCAAGATTTGAAAGCCATTATTGGACACTGGAAAGCTGTAGTTCTCGGAGAGAGCCACCCTCCAGGAACTGTGGCCTTCAACAGAAGAACAAAGCCACTACAAAATTTCTGTGCAGCTAGGAGGGAACTGGTGCAATAAGTACCCCAACTGCTCTCTCGGTCCCTACTCTGGTCTCCTGCTCTCACCTCCCACTGGCTCAGCAGTGGAAGCCAGATGTCAATGAAGCCTAACAGATGCAGTCCATCCAGATTAGCCTCCAGAGACACAGAGCTGGATGAAGGGTGGAGAGGAGATCTGGAGGGACAAATAGGAAAAATCGAGAGCACAAGAGCCTTATGGATTCTTGATGAGAAGATGCTGGAAAGAGAATGGATTGCCAGACAGATCTGGAAAGTGGAAGGGGTGTGCCATTCTGTGTGTAAGGAGCTGGGACTCCATTAGGAAAGGACATAGCTCTGGAGATAAGGCGTCTATTCAACATAACACAATCAAGCGGTCTGAAATCCGCAGTAAAAATTTTTTCAAAGTCCTTATGTAACACAAGATTAATCATAGCATCCTTTTAAGTTTTAAGTGGAAATGATTTGTCATCCAGCATTCACATTTCATTTTTCAGTATTATCCAGCATCAATGTTACTTTGTAGCCATGACATGGAGAATTGCATTGATCTTTTCTTTGTGATACCCTATAATTAATTAGAAAATTTTATTTTCTAATTATTTGTCAGGAGCCTGTACAATTAGATTTGACTAGTAATTAGTTAACAACTGATTTATTTGTGCTTTACAATTTGGCCTTATCTTCAAGGCATTGCAAACTATAACAAAAATAGCTTTCCTTAAGATATGAAAGAAGAATGGCCACTCAATTGTTTCAGGCTCTTTAGTTGATTACATTTCTTGGTGTGCTGGTCAAAAAGCAAACACAACTCAATATTTTCCATAGAGTCACTCTTATGATTATGTTAAATTATCTTAGCTCCCTTTAAAATTTTTCTCTGACAAGAGGAACTTTCTTTTGTGTTAACTGAATTCTGCCCTCTATTCATATACAGCAATTTATTGAAGTTACTTGACGTGACTATTAAACATACTCAGAACTTAGGAACTTAAAAGTTGAATTAGATTTTCTTTCCAGAGTCACATATAGTGATTGCGCATCTGAAAAAATAATAGGATCTTGTTTCCTTCGTCCACATATATTTTGCATATACTATTCATCATCATTGAAAAATACATCCATCTTTTCCCCTGTTTTCTTAAATTAATGTGAAATGTTGGATACAAATTATAATCATGGCCTTAGAATTAAATGAATGATTAAGAAGACTATTATATAAATAGCCTCATGTGATTGTGATAATGAAAGCATTCATTCAAGAACAAAAAGAATTGCTATTTATTGGAAGCCTTGACGTTTACAGAGCCCTTTCATCCGTGTCATTGGATCCTTGCTACAACTGCGGAAGGTAGACAAGGAAGGTGGTATGATCTCCTATTTTACTGAAGGGGAAACTGGAGTCCAGAGAGTTAGAGTAATTTGTCTAAGATGGCAGAGCTGGTAAGTGGGGTAGCTAGAACTTGAATACATATCTTCTAAATCCTAATCTAATTTGAACCATAAACGGATAGGCCTGGAGGGGGATGAATGGGTTTATGACAGACCTACAAACCCTGTTGATTCCATGCATTTCTTCTCTGCCTGGTCCAGTAGTATCATTTGGCAGGAAGTTCCACCATTCAGTATCCTAGACCCCTGCCTGGCTGTCTTGAAAGGAGAAGGAACTAAGTTGGTTTGGCATATTTTAGAAAATAGAATTTATATTATTGAAGGCAACATTTAAATCGTCATTTAACCTTCTCCTATAAAGTGAAATAATTCCAACATCTTGGTCTTTGCGGACCTGATCCTCTTTCTACCGGGTCACATGTTTTTAAAGTGGTGGAGGGCATTGGAGTTGGATTCATACCAGGCAGGCCTGGAGTTAGTAAGAGAGAGGTTAAGTTTTTTTTGATTCTGCAGTTGGAAATGTTAATCCTGTTCAACTCTTTTTAGCATTTAAAACTTCTCAGGATGCCCCTCTGGCCTTCTATTGCCTTTATTTTCCCCTCTGCTCATCTTCTTGATTTTTCTTTCTGCTCTATTCCAATGTGGTTTCCTGGTATAGCTTTAATCAGATTGATTTGGGTATAATACCTGGCTTTTCCTAATAAAGTTTTTTTGGCCTTGAAACCTATTTTGTCTGAAATTAATATATACTGTTCATATTTATTTACACACCCATTTGTATAGCAATTTCTATGTTCACTACTCTTTCTTGCATCTTATATCTTCCTTCTGGAGGTTCGTTTCCATCTTTATGTACTATTCTTTCATTCTTTCCAAGTTTTACTTTTCTTTTTTCCTTTTTGAGGTTCTATTGTTAGTGAAAATTCTCAGTTCTATCTTTCTAGAAATAAATTTTTTACTCTTGTTTTTGCCTTTTTAAAGAACTTTGCAGATTTATGATTCTAGGTTGACAATTATATTCTCTTGGTAATAGTAAGTAAGTCATTTCACTGTCTTCTTGCCTTATCATTATTGCTGAGAATTCAGCTGTCCATCTTATTGTTACTCAGCTGAGCTTCCACCCAATAATCAGTATCAAATACCAGTCATGTAAGCAAGCTGTCTTGGAAGTCTGGAACAGTTGATACTTCAGATGACTCAAGCCTCAGCTTCCATATAAAAGCTTGAGAGATCCCAAATGAGAATATCTGGCTGAACCCACTCAAACTATCAAACCATGAGAGAAATTAATAAGTTATAATCAATTTCTGACTATTTTGTTTCTATTTATCTATTTCAAGGACTTTTCTTTGTCTTTAGTGTTTTATAGTTTTGTTTTCACTAAAATGTATTTAGGTGTAAACATCTTTTCATTTATTCTGCTTGGGTTTCATTGGAATTCCTAGTTCTGATGATTCAAGTTTTTCATCAATTCTGAAAAAGCTTAGGCATTACTTCTTCAAAATTTGCCTCTCCTCAAATCTACTGTTTCTTTGAAACTCCTACTTGAAATGTATTAGGTCTTCTCCCTCTATCCTCCATGTTTCTTGACCTCTCATTTATTCAAATTCTTTGTCACTGTGAGCTATATTCTGGATAATACTTCCAGTTCAATAGTTATCTAATAAGTTATATCTACTGTGATATTTAAATAGTTCATTGACTTTTAATGTTATACTTTTCATTTCTAGATATTCTAGTTGGTTCTTTTTATGCCATTTATCTATTACTCATTCCCTGTCTCTGTAATTGTTAAACATAATTAATGCATTTATTCTAGGTCTGATAATTCTAATACCTGAAGTGTTTGAATACCTTATTTTATTACTCATTGTCTCCCCTGCTTCTTACTCATGGGGCCTTATTCTGTCACATGCTCTGTGATTTGTTAGTTCATATCCACTATAACATTAGCTGAAGGAAAACCTTGATGAAATTTGTTTCCACCAAGTGGATTAGCATTGTTCCCACCAGAGATACCTGGAGTCACCAATTTAGAACCACTTTAAATAATAGACTATCCACCTTTCCTGGGCTCTAGGCTTTGTCTCTTGTTCTTCCCTCCCCCCCAAGCCATTTAAACAGAAGTTACAGATCTCTGGGGGTCAAAAGATACCCTAGGGTGACTGCTCTCTTTAGCACTTAAATTTTACCTTGGATTCATGCCTTCTTTCTTTGTGTGTCTGGGAAATTCTCTTGATTCATGGCCAGTTCAACTTTGCTTTGAAAAGCATACATTTAGCTATACATTTAGGTATTTTGTAGTGAGAGGTTTTAGTCTATTTAATCTTTTTTTATTGCTTGAACTATAACACTATTGACAAATATTAATACTGGTGTTTTAGTTCGCCAAAGGGCTGCTGATGCAAAGTACCAGAAATGTGTTGGCTTTTATAAAAAGTATTTATTTGGGGTGAAAGCTTACAGTTCAAAGGCCATGAAAAGTCCATCTTGAGGCACCATAAGAGGTGCTGTCTCACCAAAGTGAGCTACCACATTTTGAAGCAAGACAGTGGGAGATCTCTGCCTGGTCTCTGCCTTCCTCTCCAAGCGTCCTCTCTCAGGCTCAGCTGCTCCACTTTTTTCCTGATTTCAGCTGCAAGCTTGCCTAGGGCTTGTCTCTTTTCCGGCCTCCTATATCAGTCTTGGCTGTTCCGCTCTCTTCCCAAGTTCAGCTATAAGCTATCAGGCATCTAGCAGGGCTGATCTCCTCTTGAGCTGCTCTGTGGGCCCAGCCTCTTGGGGCTTCATGCTTAAGCAGTCCTTTCTCTTACATGGCAGGATCAAACATGGCAGTCCCTTTCTCCTCTATCTATCTGTCTGAGTGTCCGTTTATATCAGATCCAGCAAGGGGGCAGAGATTCAACCTGAGTCACACCTCAGTGACATAGTCCAATCAAAAGGTATCACACTCAGTGGAAAAGGTTAGTTTGGGGATTCATAAAATAATTTCAAACTGCCATAACTGGCAATCCTCTGACATGGTTATTGTAGCAAATCTCCAAAGATGATTGCCAAATGAACCATACATTCTGGTATTCCCACCCTAGAGAAGTTCCCTCCCATCTCAAAATTGAGCTGGCCACGTGTAACTAGTAAAATGCAGAAGAAAAGAAACTGCATGGCTGCTGGTGCTAGATCTTAAGAAGCCTTGCAGCTTCTTCTTTGTTCTCTTAGAAAGTTCATTGTTGGGACACACTCTCTCTGAACCCAGGTGCCATGCTGGGAGAAGCCCGACCCCCAGGGAAAGGCCATGTGTAGGTTCACTAGTTGACTATCCCGGTAGCCAGAATCAAGTAAACAAGCCATCTTGGAAATCCGGCCCAGGTGATCCTTCAAGTTACTTAAGGCTCTGCTTCCATATTGAGAGATCTCAGATGAGAATGGCAGGCTGAACCTACCAAACCATGACGATAGTAGTAAATTGTTGTTTTAGACGGTACGTTTTTGTATAGTTTATTGAACAGCCATATAGTACCAAGTCTTTTTGGATTAGGAGCCATTTTATTTCTTTGAAGTGACTTTGCAAATCTATGCTCTAATATGCTATGTTATAGGGCACTTTAATTTCTAAATTCCTAGAAGGGGAGCACCTAATTCTTGTATTTATATATGATCTACACACATCAATTAACAACTCTGATGTGGGACAGTCATGTAAATAATTGAAATAGACAATATTTACTCTAGGTATTAATTATTTAAATGTGAATGACATTTAAAAAACATTAGAAGATAATATAGGAAAACATCTTCATGATCTCAGTATCAAGAAGTATTTATATAACAATAAAAATTTGCAAAAACCATAAGGGGAAAGATTAATACATTTTACTATATCAAAAATATGCTCAAGAAAGTGACATAACAGGTAAAGGATTGTTATAAAATAGTTTTTACACATCAGTAAGGAAAAGGAAACAACCTAATTGAATAGTGGTAAAAAAAAAAAAAATGAACAGGTATTTCACAGCTAAAACACAATGGTCAGTAAACATATTGAAATAGTTCTCAATCCCATTAGTATTCACATAAATGACAACTAAAACTACAAAGAGATGCTATTAAATATCCTCCAGCTTGATAAAAATTAAGAAGTCTGAAAACATCAAGTGTTGGTGAGGATATAAAGCAGTAAGAACTTTTCTACACTATGGTGAGTATAAATTGTTACAACATTTTAGGAAGCAAGTTGACATTATTTAATAAAAATTGAAGTTGTGCATATCTTAGGACCCAATAATCTTTCTCTAAATATGCACCCTTGAGAAACTTTTGCACATGTAGAGCAGAAGAAATGTACAAGAATATTCTAGGAGCATTACTTAGTGTAGCAAAATAAAACCCCACAAAAACCTGGAAACAACCCAAAAACACATCAGCAGGGGAATGGATAAATAAATTGTGGCGTGCTCATAGAATGGAGCAATACAGTGTGAAAGTGAATGAATTCTTACTAGATGCAATAACCTAATATTGACCAACTGAAGCAAGGCACAGAAGAATACAAACGATCTCATTCAATCTTTGTATGGTTTAAAACATGAAAAACTAAACAATATTTGTGTGTGTATAAAATGTGTATATGGGGGGCGGATGTGGCTCAAATGGTTGGACGTCTGTCTGCCATATGGAGGGACCTGGGTTTGATCCCCGGGACCTCCCGGTAAAATAAAAAATATATATACAGAAGGCGCATGGGCTGCCAGGCTCTGTGTGCCGGTGAGCCACCAGGCCTCAGGAGCCATGCAGCAAGATGATGACGTAACAGGAGAGAGACGCAGGGGAGAGACGAGATGAGATGCTTCAAAAGCTCTGAGGTGGCGCAGGTGGCAAAACTCCTCTCTCCTACATTGGAGTTCTCCAGGATCGAATCCTGGTGAAGACTGGAGGAGGAGGATGAGAAAAGATGGCAGGAAACAGACACAGAGAATTGCCCAGCAAATGGACACAAAACAGCAAATGGGGAAGGGGGGGGTTAAAATGGATAAAGTAAATAAATAAATCTTAAAAAAAAATAAAATAAAATGTGTATATGTTAGAACAATAAAGCAAAGCAAAAAAATGCTAACAAAATAATTAGAATAGATGTTAACTTAGATGATGGCATAGTGAGTTAGCACTCAGGGCGCTTCAGAGGTGTTGTTGATTTCTCATACTATACATGGAGACATAGATATTTGTTTTATCATTTTGTATGCCTTACATATATTCCACCTATGTATATTTTATAGGTATGTAAGATGTCATAATATGCAGTTTTCAGAGAGTATTGAATATGTCGATGAGCAATGGAGTTGATCAGAAATAGAGCATAAAAAAGATAATTCTGAGAGATAAATCAAATATTGATTCAAGGAATGAATAACAGGAACAAATGATGTAAAATATTCAGTGTCTGAATGGGCATTATGAAGTTGGAGATGACTCTATCAGTCTTTTAGAGTTAGATTCCATTCAACGTTTTAACATTTCAACCATACATCCCATTATATATGTTTATCTTGAAACCTTCCCAGGCAGTATGGACCCAGAAAATTTATATACCTCTCAGGCCAACATGGGGTGCTTAGCTGTCTCATAGATATATTTTCATTCTAGCTTATATGTCATTCTCTTAGGTATAATAGAGTTAGTTTGTCACATCCTTGCTTAGTAACATATTTGAGTCACCGACAAGGTTAATTTTGCAAGCCTGCCAAGCTAAGAACCAGATTTTAGACTGTGAAGAATACATAGGTGAATACTACATTTTGAAACTTCTTGGGTGTTAGTAAGCTGATCTTCTCTGATGACGCCATGACCTAGAACCTGTGATATTTAGTTTTATTATCTTCACGGATAGATCCTAAGTCTCTTGGGGACAGAAATAATATCTTCTATCACTTAGCCTCATCCTCAGGGAAATACACAGTATTTTGCATATAGTAAATACTCAATCAATACTTGCTGACTGGTTGACTGAGAAGACTGTGGATTATACCTGCACTATCCTGTTAACATTCATATTATGCTTTACAACAGTAAGAGAAATGTCATCATTGAAGATAACGAATGGAACTCCACTTCAACCAAGAGGCACTGGTTTTCTTGCAAATGTAAAACTATTGCCAGGTTCAAGTTCAAATAACTCACTCTTTGCAAAAGCAGCTTCTCTTTAGCCTTCTGAGAATCCAAGGCAATCCAGAAGTGGCATTTCATAGGGAGGTAAACATAAATGAAGTTAGTGGCAGAAATTTAAAATCTGAGGAACCTTCCCCCTCACCCCCCCCACCCGCCACAGAAATTTTCATCAAGGGCATCATGGTAATGAAGATGATATGGCCGTAGTTTTCATGTCATTGGCAGAACTAAACATAGGAGATTCTAAGGCAAGTGATGTTGCAACAGTCAATCATATCGTTATTCATTATTGCTAACTTCAGAACTGCAGCAAAGGAGGAACCTTTCTAATATATTCAGGTGAGATTGCATTTGATTTATCCTCCAAATTATTGTTTGCTCACTTAATGTTTATGGAAAGAAATCCTGCATTTTTCACATTAGCCAAGAGGAAAGCAATCACATGCCATGAATCACTGCTGGAAATTGAAATTGATTGTTTCAAGCACTGGACACATTTGTGGTTTGTGAACATTGAACACTAATAAGCAATAGAGTTCCAATCCTAGAGGGATTTTTCTGACTTACAAGAAATTTAATCCGGAAATGCTCTGGATAGACATGTCTAGTTGTCTGCATGGACCTGGGAAGAGCAGTGATTTCACATGTAGACTCCATGGCCTTGATTTGAAGGGAGAGAGTTTGCAAAGCTTGCCTCTGCATGCTGGGCATATTTATGAATTCTACAAGATAAGTAGGAGAGAAGCAAACTGGATTTCTAGAAATGTGAGAGATTAATGCAGGGTAATATCAGTGCTTTAGGAATCCTTGCTCTGTGGACAATGATGCCATTGAAAACAGCTTTAAACTCATCACTACTAGTGCTTGTAGCAGCCTGCATAAATCAACATGCAGGAACTATGTTTTACTTCTCACCTTCCTTTACTCATTTCTGTCCCCCTAGAAACCTACCTAATCTAACAGAGTGGACTCTATAATGTGCCTTTCATTTCTGTTACAACCGTTGCAAGGAAATAAAGAACATATGGGCTAGTGAGTTGCCATGGAAGTTGAGAGCCATTGTGCAATATGCAGTGGTGGCTCAAAGGGTACAGATTTCAGACAGACTCTCTACCTGACCCCTGAGGTACGATATTTAAGGATTGGTGTTATGGGTTGAATTGTGACCCTCCAAAAGATAAATTGAAATCCTAACCCCTGGTAACTTATTTGGAAATAAGGTCTTTGCAGATGTATTCAAGTTAAGATGACATCATTCTGAATGAGGGCAGGTCCGAATCTGATATGACTGGTGCCCTTATAAGAAGGAGATAGACCCCAGGGGAAGAAAGCTGAGTGGAGATGGAGGCAGAGTTTGGCATGATGCATCTACAAGGCAAGAAGTGTTAACGGATTGCTGGCAAACACCACAAGCCAGAAGAAAGCAAGGAAGGAATCTCCCCTACACGTTTCTGACGGAGCATGGCCCTGCCAATACCTTGATTTCAGACTCCTAGCCTCTAGAACTGTGAAACAATGAATTTCTGTTCTTTAAAGCCACCCAGTTTATGGTTCTTGGTAACAGCAGTCCTAGAAACTAATAGATATGGCAATCACTAACCATTGATCTCACAAGCCATACGGTTTAGTAAATATAATGGCCAAGCATCCTCATGTCAGAAGAATTTTCTCACCCTAAAATCCATTCTAACCTAGGCCTTATAGGGAGATGGGGGTCTGTTTAAGGCAGCTGAATCACTCCTAAAGTTCAGGAGAAACATTTTATAAAGTTGAAATTGGCTTTATTGACCTCTATGAGGAAGCATCCTCCAGTTACTAAAGGTTTAGTATAACAATTTCTTGCCCTCATTAATTAACTCGCCTCAAACTTCTACTTCTTGGTGGGTGTCCACTGTAAACTGATAGGTCCTTTCTTGACCCATGATTGATCTTTTCAAGTGGAGGGAAGAGTGCCCATATTTGAGCAGGACCATTCATCTGCAGGAAGGCCCATACCAGTTCATGAGGAGGCCTGATGCAGTATGTCAGTATATTAACATCTTTCAACCTTTCATTGAGGAAATTGACTTTGAAACCCTTAATATGGGCTTTCCATTTGCCATTTTTAAAATGTAGTACTCAATATAATGGTGACCAAACTGTCATCAAGAAAGAGGCATATACTGCAATGGAATCAGGAACTTAGTTATTGAAAAATAGTTGTGGGTATATAGTAGGCTTTCAGTGACTTGAAAAATAACATCAATCATACATTTGATCAGGAAGAAGTCTATTTCCTTGGGTAGTAAATATAGAAAGTATGACTTTCTCACTTAAAAATCATGTGAACTTGGGAAAGTTGATTAACTTACATGAACTTCAGATTCCTCATTGGAGAAAAGTTGGATAGTAATCATTGTTCTGCCTACCATATAGAGTAGGTATTTTGAAAACTGTAAAGCATTATGTATATGTTAGGGGTGGTTAGGCCTTACTGACATCAGTAAATGAGCCTGATGTTCATAAGGAAAGGTCTTTATTTGTTTATATCCATTTAGAATTTTCTAATATGTGTGTTGATGCTCATAACATTATAGCATCAGTCAGAATCTCCTCATTTCCCTGAAAATAAGAGTTCAAAAATGAGGGTGTCACATGCCTTGACCACTTGTAATTTGGTGAGTTAAAGGCATAGGAGTATTAGACTTCAGGATTCCACTGCATTGCAAACAAGACCTTTTCAAAGCTTGATTCTTAATTTCCTTGAATGTGGAATTGTCCAAGAAACAAAGTCACAACATGAATTTTAACAGTCAATAAATGCTAAGAACTGAGTGAGATTATAGAGCCTAAAACATGTCCACAGCTAAGATTTCATATGACTTTCAAGGGTATTCTCTATAGAAGTATTTTACATAACAATACTATCATCTGTAATTTACATATTAGAAAAATGAGGCTCAGAGGGATTAAATGACTTGCCCAAGATCACATAATGAATGAGTGTCAGAGGGGGCACTTGAATCAAGGACATCACATTCACTGTCTCCTACTTTTGTTTATATCTTATGCTGTAGACGACTGAGCCATTGAACTTGGTTTCCTATTAAGTAATCACAGTTCTTAACTTCTTAATTCCCTAACAAGTAATTTTTGACAGAATTTGTGAACTACATATATTTAAGTATATTTTTCTGCTTAGGCAGCAACTCTGGGCACATGTTTAAAATTGTACACAATCACCATCAATTCCATTATGCTTACCATTATCACTGGATGTAAGGGAATACAATAGTGGACAAAAACAGATGCCCTCCCAGTCCTTTGCAAAGATCATTATCTAAGCAAGTAATCATACACATGTATATATGCAATGGTGACAAGTTCTGTGAATCAGATTTGTAGAGTACTAAGAAAGTTTGTAATAGGGAGAGTTGATAAGAGTCACAGAGGTCAGGGAAGGTCTTCTTAGGGAAATAACACTTGAGCAGAGATCTGAAAAATAAGCCGGTGATGACCAGGCAAAAAGGATATGGCATGAGCACTCCATGGGATTAAGCAACAGGACAATCATAAAGGACTAAAAGAAGACCAATATGGCTTGAGGGGAAGGAATTAGATGAGCATGGGATGAGAAGAGGGACAATACAGGCAGGGGCTAGACCATGTGGGAATTTTAGGTCATGTTAAGTAGTTTTCTTATTCTACCCTGAGATCAATGGAAAGCCATAGAGTTAATCAGGGTATGGGACATAATCAGATTTTGATTTTGAACTGCAAAATCAAATCAGGTCATCTTGGCTGCAGTGTAGAGAATGAGCTGGAGGAGGGCCAAGTGTGTGTCCAGGTAGTCCAGTAAAGTGACTATTGCAGCAGTGAAGTAAGAGATAAGGATAGCTCATCTGGTATGGTGGAGGTTGAGATGGAGAAAAGTGGATACATCTGGGAAATATTTGGGAGATAAAATCAAGAGGGCTTGGTGAAGGATTGGATATGGTGGAAGATAGAGAGGGACTCTTAGATATGATGCCCTGGCTTTTGGTTGACAACACCGAAATAGGAACAGTAGAATAGGACCAAGATTTGGAGGAAGTATCACAAGGTTGCTTTCGACATGTGCCCTTTGAGGAGACTTTGAGACATCCAAGAGAAATTTCTTAAGAAGCAGTTGTATATATAGGTCTGAATAGAAATATAAATTTGTGTGTCATCTGCATAAAGGGATAATGGAAATCATAGATGTGCATAATATTATCTTAAAAAGTGTAGAGAGAGAAAAGGGCCTAGAAGATAGCCTTTAGGAAATCCAAATTTTATAGGCCAGGTAGAGGGGGATGTGCCTGCAGAGAGAATAGAGGCAAATCACGAGTGCACTGTGTCACAGAGTCAAGAGAGGAAAAGTGCTTCAAGAAGGAAGAAGAGGCCAAAGACATAAAGTGCCATGAAAATATCAAGTGAGATGAGGACAGGAAAATGTCCTTTGCCCCTCGTTACAAGGAATTCATTGGCAGACTTAGTGAGAGCTGTTTCTCTGGACTGACGGGGCTTGAATCCAAATTGAAGAGAACTGAGAAGTAAAATTAGGAGGCAAGACTGGGTCCTCTCTTAACGGCCCTCCAGCTCAAAAATAATACAATTCTGTGATTTCGTTCTGCTGGCCAGAGTCTCCTTTTGTCCCAGGTTTTCTTACCCTACTCTGGTTAATAACATGACTCTGTTATTGGGAGAAATGATTTGCAAAGACTATATTACTTTCAGCATCATTACGAACCTCATAAACAAATTTGCAACAAATCATTTTCTTCTATTTCTCTCTATATTTTTCCTCTTGGAAAGAAGCTTGAACACAAAAAGGCTTGTATAATTTTTCCATGCAGCACCAACTAAAGAAATATATTTCTAGGAATTGACTTTTTGGGGGGTCAGGACTGTGGAGATAAAATCAGGTTTAGAGCTTCCATGTGGATGAATTTGGAAGTGAACAGATTAAAAGCTGCAGTCCAGGGATGTCTCAAGCTACACCACAGTTTTCTTTTAAATTGAATCATATTCTCTAGGCTTTGAGAATTAAACAAACACATCCCAAGAACTGATTTTGTATGTAAGCAGAATGTTTGGGTGCTGCTGTATTTAATCTAAAAAGAGTTTCCTATATTCTCACTGTTTGGAATAAGTGTCTTGGTAGGACAGAGATCTGATAAAAGAACATGAAGACCCTTGTCCCTCAAAGTGTGATCAATCCATGGACCAGCAGCATCAGCCTTAGCTAGGAAATGGTTAGAAATGCAGAATCTCAGGCATCACCCCAGATCTTCTGGATCAGAATCTGCTTTCCAAAAAGATTCTCAGGTAATTCACATTAACATTAAAAGGTCAAAAGAACTTGCAATTTCTTTCTTAGAATCTACTTTTTAAAAACATAGAATTCTTTGTTACTCTGCTATGATTTTTAAGCTGATCCAAGGGCAGGTTAGTCATTTCTGGACTAAAACTGAATCACACGATTTGGTTTTAAAATTAAGACCTGTGGTGGACTGCCAAAGTGAACAACAAGGTATATTCCACATACAAAAAATAGGTTACTCACCCAGCTCATGGTAGGACAGGCATTTTCATTTCCCCTTACCAGTAACTGCTAATTACTTGCATCAAACTAGCTACCTTTCCTCTCCTTTTAAAAACTAATAATAATATTTGTAAGATTAATTTGAAATAGCAAGGTTGCCAGTTGTGCTTTTGTACTGGATTTATAAACTTTCACTATTTTCAGTCTCTATCACCAGTTTAATATTTGAACATCGACAGTTTATTACATGACCCTTCTTGGTGATTAATAGCTGGAATGGGCAGATGAAACTCAACCCCCAGTCTCACCCTTCCTTGCTCCATTTCTAACATGGATTCCTGTTCTAACCTTTAACTGAGTGGCAGGAAAAGATTGCCACTGCCCCCTACTGGCCCCTTGTCTTTCTTCCTCCTCTACAAATCTGACTTGAAGAGGATGTCCAAGGGTTTTGAGCCATGGAAGAAAGCTCAGTGGAAGGGGCTTTCCCTAGTAGAGAAGTAGAGAGATCTTTGGGAACAGGCAGCTAAAATCACATGAAAACGCTCAGGAGAAGAAGAAGGCATAAAGAGTGTCTAAATTAAATTATCGATCCTCATGAACCTTTTTCTGCACACGGGCTTCTCTATACCAAGGAAATGTCCCTTCTTCTTCAGCACAAGACGCCTCTTGTGTCTCTGGCTTCCACTGACATCGAGTGGTCTGCCCATTCCCCTACTATAATGTCAGTATTCCGGACCCTGTTCTCTATTCTAAACGCCCCCAATTTCCGTTTCCCACGCCTAGACCGAATTCCCTTCTCTTTTCTGCTTCAAACTCCCGTCCCACCCCCCCACCCACAGACTCACATTACCAGGAACTCAGACCCCTGCCTCCCTCGCCCTCTCCGTCCCCCCGACCTCTGCTCTCTCTTTGTCGTCATCGCACCCCCTTCAGCACCCCCTCTCTGAACGGCCAGTTACTCTTTGCCTTTGACTGAACAGCAGGCACGTCCCCTCTTGAATGCCTCTCCCCGACCCCCGCCCCAAGCCGACTGAAACAGGAAACATGCGCACTTCAGAGCTAGGAGCTGTCCGAGTGCTGAAATTTATAGGCTGGGTAAGATCACGTCTCCGTCTCTTTCTGTAGCCCTCATTCCAGCACAGGAGCTCAGCAATTTTCCCCTCTCCCCTCCACCCACTCCAGCGCGCAGAGTCCTTTCTTCTCCCTCATTTACAACTTCTTTCAAAAAGAGAAAATTTCCTAGAGGAAAGGGCTTTGTCAAGCAGAAAGGACATAAAACAAAAGCCACAGCAACCCGACTTCCAGCATGGCATTATCGCCAGCCCCCTATGCATGGTGAAGCGATTAAGGTAGCAACATTTTTATTATTCAGGAAAGGCATCTGGGGGATTCATCAGTTCTGAGGCTTTGTCTTTCCTGGGTTAACTGATGGTCCCGAGCCTTAGTTTGACCTGACCATGATGCTCAGGACTGGCACTTTTTGTTTTTTCTCAGCAAACTGTACAAACCCAAATCTCTTTTTGATTTTCAAGGAAATTAGATTTCTGCCAGATTTTCAATCTGGACAATAGATAGATACTTTGTCCTAGCTTCTTTCTGGAATTATTTCTGGGATATTTTTCACAAGCATCACAAGAACAGGAATGAACCGGCAGCTAGTGAACATTTTGACAGCCTTGTTTGCATTTTTCTTAGAGACAAACCACTTCAGGTAGGTGAAACGACTTTGCATGTTGATATTTTCCACATGAAAACTGTTTGAAAGAGAATGTGTCATGCAATTGTTACCTATTTTTTCTATGCTCTGGACCATATTCTTTTAATTTTACAGAGGAGAGTTAGATTTCTTTTGTTCATTAGAAAAACTAATTATGGTGGGAGGGTGGTAAATTTTCACAAAAGCAAGTTTTATGGTGCATATTCTCACTCTATGCATTTTGATACACATTTTCACAGCCAATGTGATATTAAGGTGGTCTAATGAGTTGCATGCTCTTTACATTTCTATATAAGGGTGACTTATTTTCTTTCAAATTCTTCTGGAAGTAATTTACAGGGATTATTGGATGTTATGTTTTGTGTATGGTGGGGGTGATTGGAGTAATTTTCCAGTATATTCAATTTATATAAAATATTTTTAAAAACCTAATTCTCAGCCAACTTGGGGAGAGATTTCAGTAGCAGGAAGCATACAATGAGGAATATGATCCAGGGATTTTCTTGATACATCAAAAATTTAAATCTCCTTTTACCACTATATTCAACTTTTCAGTATATTTGGAAATTGATTGCCTATGAAAACTTAATATGATTATTTGTATTTATGTATGTATGAGAAATGGAGTATGCATAATTAAAACAAGTGAGAAATCATTATTTGCATGCTTGCATTTTCTACCTAATTTACAGATTATCAAATCAATGAATACCTCAACATATCAGATTATGTTGACAAGTGAAATAACCATCCTAATGGCAGAGGTTCTAAGACAGGATAGAGATAGGAGATGCTCATACAACAAAGTGTGGGACTCTTCCTTTAATTTTCATCAAATGTTATGGTGTTTTTTTCACAGAACCAAGAGAAATGGAACATATAGCAATAATGCTATGAGTACTGGGAAAACCCACTATGTTTCTTTTAGGTTCACACCACCAACCATGATTAAGAAAAATTGTAGGCTGGGTTTATTACAATCATCATCATCATCATCATCACCACCACCACCACCACTACCACCACTACCACCACCACCACCACTGCCACTATCATAATCAAATAATACTTGATTAATCAGATGAATCTGCACATGGAATGTGAGTATTTCTGGATAATAGTATCAATTTTTAACTCCTACCAAGTGTTTATAACATTTTTGCACTTGTATTTAATGTCACTAATTTGAAAATCTGGCAAGAGTGTGGTATTTTCTTGGTGACAGAATTTTCAAGATCAAACAAACTACTGAAAACAAAGCTTGTAAAATGTATACTCTAGGGAAGAAATCAGGATTCAGGCAACCACTATGTATTGTTAAATAATTTATTTCGCTACAAATGAAACATGTCCATTTTATAAGCCTCTTATTACTTTTAACAGGAAAAAAAACCTGAGAAATTTTCCAGGAGGAAAATAAAAATCAGATAAATTTTCCAATCAACTTTTAATGATTTCGGCAATGCACAGGACAAATTATTTAGAAGTGCTTTTCCATGACTACTTTATTAGAAAGTTGACAGTTTCAATGTTCATATGTAAAGAATAAATAATAAAATAATAGAAGCAACAGACATGCTCATTGTTGACCTATTTTAGAATAAAGTTAAATTTCCAAGTGAAGATTCTCTTTTAGACAAAACATTGAAAATTATTAATAGATGATAACTGGAATAGATTCTAGTAGGTGAGAAAATAAGCAATGCTAATTAATTGCACTGTTTGTTTTGTCCATTTTATTATACATTTCTTATAAAAAGTAGAGGTCTTATATTTAGGACTGAAATGCTGGAATAATTCTCAAAAAGTCATGGGAAAATGATTTTTAAGACAATCTCATAAATTTTAGCATGACTTCTCTGATTAGTTTAGAAAGAAATAGCTTTAACAATATATCCATAAAATCTACAACCTAAAATTATGCACAATGTATCATCTTAAATATCTTATGGCTAAAGTTTGGAAACTGAGGAGACATGACTCAGGATTTAAACTTCTCATCATTTAAAGTTTACATTAGACTATGTATAAGTTCAAAAGCTGAGCAAAGTGTTCGTAGTTTTCTATTTTTCTTTCTACTAACATATCAAATATATTTACCACAATTTGATGTTAAATATTCTGTGGGCATTAATTCTCAGGGCAATGGGAATGGAGTTATTGCTAAAAGAGTTACTGATGTGTTTAGGGCAACTTTCTGCAAGGACCATGACTCCAGGTCTGGCAAACAACCTTCGCAGACTCTGTCTCCTTCAGATTTCTTGGACAAATTAATGGGACGGACATCAGGATATGATGCGAGAATCAGGCCAAATTTTAAAGGTAGGTTCCTCTTAAACTTATGTTAAGCCTTTGGGAAATCCAAGGTGTTCGACTAGTTTACTCTGTAAAAGTATTTTTGGTGCTTTTTACTATAAAATGGAAATGGCAAGTAGAGTATTCATTTCATTTTGACATTCTTTTGAACTAGTTACTGATTTAAATAGCTTAAATCTTACTTGTTGCTTGACACGTTTGAAAACTTTCCTTGTTTTGTATTCTATTCCACAAAGAAAACTAATGTCAGAAGTTATGGCCGAATTTGCTATTTTTTCTTTCTTAAGTGGTATTATGGCTGGAAATGAATACAAGAGCAAATGATGGACTTGACTTGCATGAACCTCTACATGGACTCAAACAAAATTCAATGGCTATCCCAAAATCTTTGATTTTGGCTTTAAATCCCTACATCCAAGTAGAGTTTAAATCTCAATATAAAACATGCCATTTTACATATTTTCAGGCCTCTCTCATTTTTAAGTTTGGTAAAAAGAGGCTCTAATTTAACACATCAGATCTTTTTGGTTTCTTCTTGTTTAAACATTGTAATTATTTATCTGAAATCATTAACAAAGAAGTTCGTAGAACCATAAAATATACTTGACAAACATGGTGGATACTTTCTTTGTTCAATTAGAAGCAAACCAGAGTGTGGTGTTTTTGTTTATTTACCATTCCAAAGATAAATTAATAGTCTATGGAAAGTATTTTTATTTATTTGGTCTTTTTATTCTGAAGGTTGTTCTTTAGAAAGATTTATAATAGGAACCAAGTATTAATAATTAGAATATTTTATTATGCTTTAATTTTAAATACATATTTAAATGATAATTGCCTTTTATCATCTAATTAAATTTAACAATGCATTGTGAAGGGTTTATAATATTTTTTAAAAGGAGAAACCTGTAATATACCAGATATTATGTAGTAAGTCATGTATTGCCTTGGTTTTGCTTATTAGCATTTTAAGTGCATTGCTTTCCTTGGGGTTTGATTAATGTTTATTATTGGCAAATATAAGCATGAAAACGAAATTCTAAATTCATTTCTTTTTTAAATGCTACACCTCTGAATATACCTAGCTATGGGCACATTTCATAAAGAAATAAGTCAGAATTTTAACAAAACAAGTGTTTTTGATTTATAGATTATTTCCTAAGGAGACAACTCAACTAAGTTCAGAGCTCAATTTTTCTGAAAAAACAAAACAAAACAAAACAAACTTCATCTTCATCCCATTTCATGTTAATTTTATGCTTTGAAAGTCAATATTTGAAATAAAATCCTGTAAGTAACAAAGTGAGAATCAACTTTCAGTGGGTCTGTTCATGCATAGATTTACTCTCTAGTCAGTCATTCAAAAACCTTGAGTCCAGACTATATGCAAAATACTAACTATGCTGGGAGCTTTGGAAAATTGACGGATGAAACAGACTTGAATGCTACCATCGAACAGTTAAGTGAGGAGAGTAGATGTTACATGAATACTTAGATAGAAATAGTTAAGTACCATTAGGAAATACAGATCCAATGCTACAGTATCCCCAAAAATGGAGAGATGATGTCCTGTTAAGCTATTCAGGGAAGCATAGAGAGGGGACATTTCAACTGTGACTTGAAGGATGAGTAGGGTCTGTGTTTCCAGAGATGGAAAATCGAAAATTCGTGTTTATGAGCACCTTGTTAATAGCAGTTATTACTCATTCTTTTCTGGAAAGAATTTTTCAAAGGGCAGAAAAGTACACAGGGAAATAAAACCAAACACCCATGTTGCCATTGCTGCTTTTAAGTGACCACATAGAATGAGCCATCAGTTCTACATACAGGTTTTTCTTGTTCTTCTGAGGACGTCACCCTTTGGAAATGAAATTGCTCATGGTTCTAAAGGATAAATGAATGAACAGAATGTCAGATTTGGTAAACCATGGCCATGTTTCTGATTTTGAACCACTACTTAAAGACATGAGTTCAAGATGTTTTAATGACTTATAAAATGGAAACAGAGTGACATTGCCAAGACTCTAACGTTAATGGACTGAGTTTTGCCTTCCTCTCCTTTTAACTCTCCACTTAAATCATTCTTACTCTTTCATGAACTATATTTACCTACACCATTGAAATCAAATCAATTACCTAACATCTCACACAGTTATCTTCAACCTGGGGCGCTTGGCTTTTCCTGGATGTAAAACATTCCTCTTTATTTTAGACTAAAACAATTATCCCTCCTTGGTGCCCCCATAGAACTTTATACGTCTAATGTGGTAGTTTTTGCATATTTATGTTTTATCAACCCACCCTCATACCCCATCTGAGAGGGCAGGGAAGTGCCTTATTATATCACTATTCCCAACACCTGGTTCAGTGTTTGGCCCATCAGAGGTACTCAATAAATGTTTGTTGCATAGAATCATGGGCTGAATGTGTTTTCTCTCTAACATTTTTATTCCCTTATCCTCCAATTAGCATTGTTGCTTAGGTTTAGTCATAATATGAGACAAATGTCTTCATGTTTCCCAGGACCACCTCTATATCTCCAATGTTACTGAGTCTAGGTTTTGAGGAAACAAAATATTCAATTTAAAGGCAGAGGAGAGCCAAGAATGGAATCTGAAACTGAGATATTTTTCTTTCTTGTATTTATTCTTCTTTCCCTGTATGTCCCTGATCCATATCTCATTTGGAACCATAACCAGCCAGGTAATTTCAAATATAGATTGAAGATTGCTTTGGGGATGAGTGGATAGAGAAGGAAACACGACTCAGAAAGGAATTGGTAATGGTGAACAATTTGACTTGGGAATTAGGTCTGTATGAAGCAAGTGTATCTATTCCACACTGAATTATTTGGTTCTCATCAACTCTGCTTGTTTTGAACAAGAAAATGCTACCCCATCAGGGAAAACACTCCAATTGAGGGAAACCCCATATAAATGCTTTAGTGAGACCAATAAACTTTTGGTTTTTACCTTGACACTATCTTTTCTTGCTACCTTTCCAACTTTGGGAAGGTACCAAATCTGCCTAGGGGACAGAAGCAAATCTCCAATTCTTCTTTCCCCAGAGATTCTCCTCTCTGCCCTGGTGAAGGGAGGAACCACTAGAAACCTCTTGTCTGTCTAGGCATTACTAAGAGGGAAAATATGACCCAGTTCTTCTTGGGAGGAAGAACAGAGAGTGCGGGTCACAGAGAGAAAACATTGCCTGGATACACAATGGTCTCTTTATGCGGAGGTGAGAATGGAAGGGAAGCAAGATTTCTCCCTCTGTAGGAACCCCTCCTTCCTGAAGGTCCTCATCTTTTCCAAAATTATGTGTTTTCTACAAGAGCCTACAATTATTTATTATCAATTTAAAATTTTATGAATCACATGGATCAGAACCTTCAGCATAACATGATACTCAGAACACTATTTTTAAAGGGGATTTATTATACTTATAAAAGTATTGAACCATTTGGGGATGCTTCAGTGGGCACAATTATATTGGTTTCCAATAGAGCGTAATTCTCTTTTTTAAAAAGAATGAACACTTTTAAAAAATGATAGTCTATTAAGATTAAATATTCTATTCTGGATTTTTAAAAACCTGTCATACCTGACTCAGAAAATTATTGTATTATATCAAATATATGATATTATCCTGCTATCCTGCACAAGACCCATTCTTCTCTCAGGTAGGTAGGTAGGTAGGTAGGTAGATAGATAGATATAGATATAAATCTCTCTTACTGTTCATTGTTTTATTATTTGGGGATATTTTGGATGATTTTCTCTTCTTTGGATAATTTGTCATGGTAAGTGAGTGACAATCTTAACTTAGAAGTACTTCCCTTTTAAACTTTAATTTTGTCATTCTTTTATTTCCTCTTTGAGAAAAATAATATCCATTATTTTTTCAAGGTGATAATAAAAGCAAATTTTTGAAAAGAACCAACATAAACCCTTCTCATTAATATATTTCCCCAAATAAAAGTATTTTGATCAGTAGTAAAATCAACACTTACTGGAAATTAGCATAAAATTTTGTTCCACTCATATAACATTTCTTGCTTAAAGAGAATCCAAATTATACAGAAAGTGAAAAGAAAAGATAAGGATTTGGGGACTCACAAGGAATGCTCTGCAATTAGCCCCACAAGTATGGAGTGCAGTCCCATCTCCATGAGACTGCCATTGGAGAGGTAATAGAACACCTCCAAATGAGTCTGCCCATCAGGAAGTAGGTATTAGTTAGAGCTTTTAGTCCTCTCTTAAACTGTGGAGGATGTCATGAGGATTACCTGGAAATGGTTGTGTAGGGAAAAAAGTCATCCTTTTCTCTAGAATGAGGAAAGACAGGGTCAAAAAAAAAAGAGAGAGGAAAATGCAGATCAATGATAAATATTAGCGCCTCCAATTAGTTATAGTAGATGTTGGGGTTGGGAAATTTGAGGGAACATTCAGTGGTCATAGTGGCAAGCAAAGATGATCTCAGCTGAGCTGAGGAGAAAGAAATAGAGATGATAGGGAACTTTTGTAACAGCAAGGAAGCTAGGAAGAACACTACAGTATGTACAGCAACTGCAGTTGTTTAGCAATGTATCGATGAGGAATTTGATATAGCATGTAGAAATGAAAGGGTAATTAGAAAATTTGACTATATCTAGAACAGTTACAGGATTCCTGTAAATGTCCCACCCCTAAAAATCAACTATGATGGCTATGATGATGATGGTGATAATTAAGATAATGGTGATTATTCTAAGAACGAAGACAGAAAAGCCAGATTTGGCCACAAGAATAAAATGCAAGAGCCATATATGGGCCAGTAAGATAAAGGGGATGACTTTTCTAGAAGCCTTATTATTCAACATTAGCATGTTTCCGTCTTCCCTTCTGCCATGCATTGGCATGTGAAAAGAAATGCATATGTATAATTTTTCTTATTGGAAGGAATTTTTCCTGCATACTTTCAAGGCAGTAAAATATTGCCTGTCAATTCTCTATCCCTGATGGTCTCAGAAAGATGCCATGATGGGAATAAATACAAAAAAGGAAGATGAATGTAAGCTAGAAAAGGGAACCAGGAATGATTCAGACTTAGGATCTGTAATTGAGAGCCATTCTTAGAAACTATAGGAAAAAATAGATTTTCTGATGTGCTGAAGCACCAGTGTATAAACAAAGTCATGAGTCAGAGTTGCCAGTTGCATTTCATATATAAGACCCATAGAGACCTGGGTCAGATCTTGTCAAAATAAAAATTTTCAAAATCCTCAGTTCAGATAAAAACACAAGCTATGTCCATTCACAATTACTTTGTTCTGAAACCATGGTAAATGTTGATTCTATGTCAGTAGAGAAGCCTCTTTCCCCACTTGAATGATTTGTCTAGTTTTCAGCTGATTTATCATTGTGTTATTCCTTCATCCTATCAGATATTCCATTGTCAGTATTACTATATCTTGAAAATGTCACTTTAAAACATTAAGCTTTTAAAAGAAGCAAAATGAAATGCTCAAACCTGGGCAAAATGCATTAGTTCTGTTTCTCTCTATTTGAAACAAAACCTTTATCTATTTAAATGCAATTTTCTTTGAAAATAAAATTAACTTAGAGTTACATCCTGAGTTTCATCCCAATATGAATAACTACATTTTACTGTGATATTCTTTGGGGTGTAGTATCTGAAATAAATAATGCCAGGAGATAATTATCCATTTTATTTCTTAGTGCATGTCATGTGTACTTTTTTTTTCATGTCTGGATACCTAAGGTTGAAAGTGTGATATGTGACATTAAAACGTACATTTGCATGCAATATGGCTTCCTGCAATTCCCAAGAAGTTAACAGCTCAAAAGGTATTTCAGATATAGTAGAACTATCTCCACATCCAAGAAACCATAGGTCTTTGGGTCTTGCTCCTTGGAAATTCTCTTGTCTATAGCCAAGTGAAGCTCAAGTTCAAATAATGCACTTACCAACCCCTGTGAGGGGTGGCTTGAGAATGAATGTCCAGCAGGGACACATGGAAAGGGTGCTTTTTTCAGTTAGTGTAATGTAGCCACAGTGTGGCCATACCTTTGATCACCGTGGTGGATATGGACATCAGATGTTACTATGAAATCTGAGAAAGGAGGGCAATATGCTTACACGCATCAGAAGAATTAGACTTGAGTGCAGGAAATAGAAGAAACCATCAGGCACCTGAAAGAGGAAAGCCACTTCAACGGAAAGATACAAAGGAGACTGGAAACTTTGGTTGCTTCTGGGTAGAGGGATTGGATGGCATGGGGACAGGGATAGAAGGGAGGACTTACTTTTCTCTACATGCCTCTTGAATTTTTATCATGTACATCTATTTCCTATTCAAAATGGGAATTGATTACTTATTACTGATGAAGAGGTAGAGTTCAGGTCCTCTCTTGGGGAACATGGTTCATTATAGCAGATTAGAGTCAGGGTCACACTTACTGTAAGTGCAGTAACACATGTAGCCTGATTTCAAGGGTACCCAAAATTCCTGCTTGACAGTCCCTGCGCAAAATAATTCCCCAACCCAGCTAGCTGCTAAAATGGCTAAATTCACAGCATCTGTTGCTTCTGTCATGTATTTAGACTTTATCTCATATTAAAGCTACATGTCCTTTGGATAGAAAACACATTAAGCATAATCAGTCTATTACTCCATTGGTTCTAGTCTGGAGTTGGGGGAGAACATGATGGCACTAGACATTTCAGAAAAAGAAAATAGGAGATAAAAGGAAATTAAAGAGTTACGGAAAGGAAAGACTGGGGTAATAAAAGGGAATTTACATATGACAGTTTTGTTCAGGGATGATGTTGATGAAGATTTTGGAACATCCCAAATCCACTGGCTGTGCTATGATTTATTCTGATTTTTTTCTGTGCTGTATGGACACCAACCAACACATTTGTATATTAGGATCTTACTATGGGCCAACAAGATGCCTGTCGGGGATTTGAGGTTATATCAAGAAAGGAGCATCTACAGCATTCTAATGTTCTCTGGCAAAGCATATTCCAATAAGTTCATTATGTCTTTCAGTCCGTGGCCACAGGGTAGTATAGTGGAGAGAGTCCCGGACTTGGATCCAGAAGACTAGGTCCATGTCCTGACTTGGCTACTTTTGAGAGATGCATTTGGGTTGTTCTGAGGGTCAAATGAGACCGTGGGTGTGAATGATTTGTTTTTAACTATGAGGAGTATTACAAAGACTTTGTATTATTATAACTATTCCCCCAATTCTTTCTGATAGTCAACACTTACTGTGTATTGCCAAAACTCACCCATCAGGGTGACTGGGTCTTCAAAAGTTGTTTATTTTTTAGTGGAAAGAACAAGTTAGAGAAAGGCTGGCATCTTAGAGTTCTACCAAAGTAATCAGAATGTGGATACCATGGGTCTCAGCAGCTTTTACTTTTACTCAGTGGGAAATTTTCCAACCTGAAAGTGCTATTTCATATTCCTAAATATGAAGCAAAGAGGGAGCCATTGTGGAAAGGAATTATCTGTATACATGAAAATCCCTTCCCTGATTATTTTCTTCTACTTATTTTTATAAGAACCAAGCAAAAGACATAAACCCATTTTCACCTGGTCTTAGGAAGAAGGTCCCTGAATTTCACTGAAGATAATATGACTGTCATTTCTGATGTATTTTCTTGTCCAGGTACTGCAGTTGCAGGGGTCACTGCACAAAAGTGAATTGATTTCTTATTTTAGAATAAGTATGTTAAAGAAAGCATTTGGCCTCTACAACATGGAAAGTTAAGAACACTGGAAATGGAAGTCCATAATTTAGTCTTTGAGAAAGTATTGCATTGCTCCTTGGTTGAATCTGTGACATCATATCCTTAATTTTCATTATTGGAAATCTAAAGATTTTCTCCAGAGTTCTATCGAGCTTGATGCTCCTCCTCATCCTGAAGGTGAGTCAGTCCATTCTGTTTATAACCTGAGACTTCCCTTTTTAAAAAGGATAGTGACATAAATATCAGGTATCTCGGTACCTGATGGCTGCATATTTTGTGTCCAGTTGAGGTGGTCAGGTTTAAAGTGAAGAAAAATCGTCATTGCTTCGGTCTTGGTGATGTATGGTGCCTGGCAGTTACTATGTGCCAGGCACCATATTAGGAGCTAAGTACACAGTGGTAAACAGAAATTTTAGCTTTTAAATGTCGGTTCTCACTATAACTCTCATTTCAGTAAAAACCAGAATACAATTTGGAAGTTGAAATCTGTAGCATCAGAAATCTTTGCAGGAAAGAGATTGTACACTCCGACTGGGAGAGTGGGGTTTAGAAAAACCAACTTCTAAAGGAAGAGCGCAGCGTTCTGGAACTATCAACAGTAGACCTGAAGAGACAAGGTGTAGGAATAGTTACCAGAACCTAGAGAAGATGACCGTCTAGAAGGGCCACCTAATGGGATCTGTGGAGTGATGTGGTCAATATGTACTCCCCTAGCAGGGAAGAAGTCAGGGTATAATTATCTTGACCTCACTCCTACTTTCCATTCTCCTGTAGGAACTTCTCATTGGCCAGATCCATCTAGAAGTCAAGGGGCAAAGAAGCCTATTGATGCAAGCCCCGAAGTTAGGGCATGGGGGAAAATGGAAAATAAAAGAGAGTGGCTCTGGAGGGCAAATGGAAGGTAACTAGCACAAATTCACCATATGAACACCTTCAGGTGGTTGAATAGATGTCTCCAAAACTGAATGCAAGCTGAATAAGCCTTCCTTTATCAGTATGGGGAAAAAAGGCAAGTGAGAAAAGGCTGTCATTTGGGTACACAATCCCAATAGATAAATGCTACCCCCAGAGGCAGAGGGGAGAGAGAGAGAATGTAACATTGTAATTCTGACTTTTTTCATTTGAATTAACTCTGGTTTTACTCCTTGAGCTTTGATGGTTAATGCCAAATCAAAGGACTTAGGATTTAATTCAGAAAACTGAAAAAAGGGCAACTGATGGACTGGGGGGTGTGTGTGTGTGTGTGTGTGTGTGTGTGAGAGAGAGAGAGAGAGAGAGAGAGAGAGAGAGAGAGAGAGAGAGAG
>JAKSZT010053860.1:1115451-1140374 GCA_026826555.1 Tolypeutes matacus | reverse complement strand
AGAGAGAGAGAGAGAGAGAGAGAGAGAGAGAGAGAGAGAGAGAGAGAATATCTTCCTGTGGAGTATATGAACAATTAATATCATTTCCTTTCTGTCTGATGTCATATGTAGTATTGAGATGCTTGTCCCCACAGTAATCTCCTCCACCCTCCCCATGCTGGGATGTGCTGGGGGCTTAGACTTGCTTATGAATGACTTACTGCCAAGTCTCTTTGGGGCAGTATTTCTGAGATACTTTCTTGTCCTCTGTGCTCTCCTGTTTTACAAGGAGCTGGAGAAGGGGAGTAAGAAGAAAGATAAGGTGGAGGGTTAGAAGAGCATGAAGACTGAGAGCAGGGTAGTGTATATTTCAAGGAAATGGGAAGTCCCAGGAGCAGTTGCTTGATTCCACCCCTTGGCTGGTTTGATCACTGTTTCTGAAATATGGCTACTTATTGTGGCAATTCTACTACTCTAGGAAAACCTCAGAACCACTTTACCGCATAAATTTTCTTTCACTTTTAAAACCCAAGTGTACATAGAAGAAAATACAGTCTGTCATCTTCTGATTTATTTACATTTAAATACTTCAAAATGCTGATTTCTAAGAACCACATCATGTCCCACAAGGCATTTTATCAGGCTTTCTCTTAGTAAAAACATTCTTTGCCAAACATATTTTTTAAGCATTCAGAAACCAATGACCTTTTTATTTAGCTCTGAACCTCAAGGTCTCTGAAAAGTGAGTGATATACACACTTGGCAAACCACTCTGTAACAACTCAATTTAGATGATCTGGTTCAGGATAATTTATGAATATACTATACAATGGTTTTCTTATATTCTACTTTTTTCATTTGAATTAACTCTGGTTTTACTCCTTGAGCTTTTGGTTAATGCCAAATCAAAGGACTTAGGATTTAATTCAAGAACAAATTACCAACAAACCAGAAGTGTTTCTCAAACCATGTTTTTCTGAACACCTGGTTCAGTTGCCTGAGGGTGCTGTTTAAAAGGCACATACCTGGTCCCCACACCTATCTAGCACTATCTCTCCGGACTCTGGAGGATGGGACATTGGAATCTTCATTTTAACAAGTTCGTTACTCCCTGAGGTTTAAGGACTACGGGACTAGAATAAAAAGTTTTTTCCTCTGTATTTGAAGGATAATACCTTCTCTGCAGCATTTTCCCTAAGATATTGTGTGACCTTATTTGCTTTATCAAATGAGGGGAGAAGAATCCTACAAGAGAAAAAAACTAAACTGAGACTCGTAAGGCTTGGTTGTAATGCCAGTTTTACCAGCTGTGACTTTGAACATGCCACCTCATCTTTCTGAGATTCACCCTTGTCGGTTCTAAAATAAAGGACTTTGACCAAGAATCCATGTCTCTTCCAACTTTGATAGTCCATGGTCCTGATAGTCTAAATGGATATCTTTGAGCACGTTCTTAGTAAATTACTGATTCACACACAGAAGAGCTTGGAAGCTCTAGAGAATTGATCTCTCCTCAGAAAAATTATTAATTCTGTCCAGATGTCAACTCCCAATATTTCAAGGATGATCATTCTTCTTTGGGAAGACCCTGGAAAATGTTTGAGGGGGTTACTCAAGAATCAGTCATTCACCATTTTAGTCTTGCTTTTGGTTTGGCAGTAGAAATTTCATGTACAGAAGCTGCTGCTGGGAAAAGAAGCTACCCTTTTTCTTTAGTTCAGCATCTGGAAAAAGATGTTCCTCAAAACACCAGTTCTATGAAATGTTCTCTGATATAAAGCTTAAAATGTAAAAGAAGAATAGGAAATTCTGCAAAACATCCTCTGAGTTAATATGTCCATTAGCATATTAAAATTTCTAAGAAAGTCTACAGTAAAAATAAACAAAAGAATAAATATTTTTAAACTTTTTTTACACAGGGGCTTACCCCATACTTATTCGACCACAGATTCCTTATAATAACTAACATCCTGGGGAACTGGTGTTTCATGGAATGCACTTTGGGAAATGTGATCTTGGTAAAACCCATGAACCTAAAAAAAATGTTTTGCCATGGAAATAGAAGATGATAATAATGACGATGATGATGATGATGGGGAACCTAAAAGTACATAAAGCACAATGATCTGCTAGAAAGTTAACATTCATAAATGTGGTTTTCATTTCAATACATAGTCAACATTAGCATTCCAATGTCACAAGAGAATTACTTTACAAGTGAGAATATTATTGCAGGCTACTTGTCTCCTGCTTTGTTTACATGAGTAAATAAACAGTGGCATTTAGGAAAAAAAAAAAACCATAGAAGAGAAAAAAAAGGCATTAGTCAATACAGAAAAATACTTTGATATGATAATCACCTTCTGCATTAGTCTTTATGATTCTCTGACATTAAGTGACAAATATATGTTTAAACAAGTGACTTTTAAACTTGAACTTGAGACATTTCTTCAGTAGAATATGTCAAAGCTTCATGCCTGCATGAAGAAATTCCTTTTGGATTGCCATTTTTTGGGGCAGCTTTCAAAAATGGACAAATTTCATGGTTGTACAATTTCCACTGAACTGTTTGATGAGAATTTTTTCCCATTACTTACTTAAAATGAAATTTTCAAAAATTTAGATCCACACTAAGAAAAATCCTTTTAAAACTGAAATTATGCAATATTTATCTAAACTTTCACAGATTTAAGGTTAACTTCTTCATTTATTAGTATTAAGATATATTACAAGTGGTCTGCTTAAAATGATTATTTTTCATATACTTAGATTTGTAAATTCCCAGGAAAATTATTAAGAATTGATTGCTTTCAATGGAGGTAGAAGCAGAAAGAGAACTGTCTTTGAAAAATCACTGGATGTCTTGGGGAAAGGGCGTTTTCCATATATAGTTTTTGAAACTTCTTTATTAATAGTTTTTCCTATGCTTTCTCTGAGAGTGTTTGTCAAGTAAGCAAGCATGATTTTTCTTTTTTTCTTCCTGTTTCTCACTGCAGTGTCTTAGGAAGATAGAGAACAAAGAAGGGGGTGGAGAATTTTAAAGCTACCTTAGACTTAATGGTTCTAATGCATCTCATTTATTTCATAAAGTAGATGAAGACACATTGGCGATGGAGCTCCTAAACATTCTGCATCAAACTAGTGCTTTACTCGAAATGTTGCTTCAGGGTGTCCAGCCAGATGGTATTAGCATTTGAGGTGTTCCACTGTACAACCTGCAGCTAATGGACTACCGACTTTTGAGGTTGTCTGGTGATTGAGGGTTGGCAACTTTAGATACGTTGGATCTTAAGGAGAAAATGAGTGAAGTTTAACTATCAGTTCTTCAGCATGCAGACAGTTTGCTTACTTTGTCTTCATATTTTGTTTTCTATAGCCTGGGAGCCCAACTTAGAATCCTTCTTATCATTTGTTTCTGTTATCATGGCTGTTTCTCCATTTCCAAGGGGCAGACAGTAGCATTAGATATTGGGGGATGGGGAGATGGTTTTGCTGAACTCTTAATTATAGAAGTCGTGGAATATAAACAAGTGTATAGCTTTTTCTCCAGGATCCTGAGATTTGCTTTCAAAATGAAGTATATAGAGTCTTCCCAAAGTATAAAAAATTAAGATATAATTCCTGTTGGAAAGGAACTATTACATTTTCCTAGTACCATGCCTTGTAACTAGGAAGTACTCAATGACTATGTATTAAAGAATTGAAACATGCCTGAACGACTGGATAAATGGAATAATGATTTCTTAAAATGACCAAATGAATGAATGAATGGTAGCTCCACATTTGCATTTACCTTGCATAGGATTCTTTAGTCAGCCATGGCACCAAAATTTCCAATTTTTGAAGGAAGGATTTTTATAGATAAATGCCACTCTAGTTTCTCTAAAAATTGAGGTCATGGTTTATTAGCAACAAGATTGTAAGATTGTTATACTCTTCAGTATTTATTTTCTCTGGAATATCCCCATTTTACTTTGTAAAGTTAGCAGTTACTGTGTGACCAATGGCATACTTGACTGAGCCTCACCAACCTAATTCTATATTATCAGTCATATTTTATCTAGCTCTCCAAAAATAGGAGGAATTACCCAAAATCTGGGATCCATGTGTCTTTATTTCTCCCAAGAATTTACATTTCCAGTACTCACGTTTGTTTATTGTGCACGTATGCCTCATTTAAGCACATCCTTTATTCAAATCTTCTGAGCAAATATTCCTACTTAAAACCCAGTGGGCAGCTTCCTGTTCCACAGATTTCCTGATGCTATCCAAGTTTGTAACATGTGGAGCATTCATCAAAGAGTTTGAATGTGTACTTGGGACAAATATCCCAAAGACCATTTAAAAAAAAAAAAAAAAAGGATTTCCTCAGCAAAAGAGTACACTTATCTCAAGGAGAAAACTCCACATTTCTCCTCATCAACCAGGCTCTACAAATAGGATAACTTCACACACATTTTCTGGTTCTCGCCTACATTTGAAACTGTTTGTTTAGGGCTTCTGGGTGAAGAGTCTTCCACAATCACCCCCTAGATTGACTTCACATAAGAAGCACCGATGTAAAATTAACAGCAATATTGCTTGGGTGAAGGTATCTCTGTGGAGCTCAGTAGAAGTGGATTGCCATGTGAGGCTTCCATGACTGAGTGATGAGTCCTTCACTCTGGGACCTCTCTCTTTTCCTGACACATTGAAAGAATATAACTATTACATAAGAATTTGGAACCATGTATTAATAATATATGCCATCTAAACCGTGCATATGTAAAATTTCAAGGAAGCAGGTATCCCCTCAGTGTCCAACTTTTCATATGAATACCAGCATACATTATCTGCTTCAGTGATAGAGCAAAGCAGTTGTAAAAAACGGTGTCCATCAGTGACAGCAGGCAATATGCTATATATATCACAGAATGACACCTTTGAAAAAAGTTGTTGACTTCTTGAGGGGTGATGTGGCAGGTGCAAAGGCAGAGAAATATAAGTGTGGATAATAAATAGATCCTAAAGGAAAGCTAAGATCAAAATAAACTCCTGTACTTTTTTTAGCTTATCCATAGTGCAGCTGCTCTGGGGTGCCGTATTGGCTATGTCTTTATCTGAATGCACAGGAAAAGCCATCTGAGTTGTCACCCAAGGGAGTGCAGAGCTCAAAATACTAGTATCCTCCATGTTCTACACTTCTCATGACTCTTGAAATTCTCCTGGGATTTTTCATTACTTTGGTAAAAAGTTAAACACCTGCACATGGCTTACAGGGGTCTTTATAGATAGGTTCTTGACTACATATGTTTTAGGTCGGGTTTTTCAGAAGCATACCCTGTGTGCAAGTGATTTATTAGGGAAGCTCCCAGGGTAGATCTGTAATAGAGTGAGGAAATCAGACAAGGAAGGGGGAAAGCCAAGCAGAGGTGTGATCTCAACCAAAGTCAAACAGAGGGTCAGTTATGGCTGAACCCACAGCGGAACTCTGGAGTATAAGAAGACACCCCTGCATTGTTCTGACCAGAGGCAAGAAAGCTGAGTTTTTATAGTCTTCTGTCTATCAATTGTTGATTTAGGAGTATCCTCAGGGCTTATGTGGGTAGGATAGGGGGTGTAAATTCCCAAGATACTTCCAGCTCTTCCCATTTGGGCAAAGTGAGCTCCAGTAGCCCCAGGACAGTCCTCTGAGAAAGACCACAGGTGCTGGCTGCTGGAAGCAAAGGCACACCAAAGTGAGAGGGTAGGTGGGGCACAAAACTGGCAAGTGGGATCCAAAGAATCTAAGCGACTGCCCCACCAGCCTATTGTCTACTCATCCTGTAGACCTCAACTTCACTATCATTACCCTCTAGAAAGCTTCTCTTAAAGTCCCAAGTCTGTCCTTCCCTGCATCATCGGTCTACAGTTATCATACCATCTTGTGATTGGCTGTTTTCCCTGGCTCTTTCCCTTCTAGACTAAAAGAGGCTGGACATTGTGTGTATCTCCTTCTCCATGGTACCTCCTACACCTGACAGTAGGTAGGCTGCCAATAAACATATATCAAATGAATAAATGAATTTATAATACCAACCCTTTAATCTCAGAATCTGTACCAGTACTAATGTTGGATGTGAGCAACTGAACTAAAACAATAAATTAATACCTGCTAAGATCTGTGAATCATTTAAAATGTATAAAGTCCTCTCATATGTGTCATCTGATTTGACTCCTTACTGCATTTCCTTGAATGGAAAGCATCTGATTTTTGGTTTACCATTGCTGTTGGGAGGAAGTAAAAAGTTATTTTGCTGCCATATAAGACTTAGACCAACACTACCCTTCCAGTTATATGAAGCCTATGATGGAGAGGAAAGTAGGTCATTAGAGAATGATGACAGGGACACATTCTCAACAAGCTATACTTTATTGAATATATTTTTAACATAGCTGTTCCCTTTTCTATTCCATTGTGGGCCTAATTTATTTTTGAAGCCCCAGGTTTTTGCATACTTCCTGACTCTAAAGGAGCCTAATAAAGGTTAGGCTGAGTGAATAGATTCATACACAAATAAATACATATTGAGCATTTATTGTGTATATGACACTGTGCTGGGCACCAAGGAGAGGATAATTAAAAGGAAATGTGTTAACTAATCAGCATTCTAACCTCCAGCCTTACTATTCCACATCCTTCTACTCTACCACTATTTTAGCACCAAAATGACACTTATAAAAATTATTTTCCATGCCCGTTCCTGTAAAGAGCTGCATGGTGGCATCAGTCTTATCCAAATAGGTAACTCTCCTACTCAGTGTCTGCCATGTTTAGTAAATAAAGCCAAAGGTCTCTGTGACAGTTTGGGGCTTTTTGTGGATCCAAGAAAAGATCATGTTATTGGAGTTTGTCCATTCCTGTGCATGTAAGACCCTTTGATTGGATTACTTCAGTGAGGTGTGACCCAGGGTGAGTTTTGGCCCTCCTGCTGGAGTCCTTTATAAATGGAGGAATAAAAGTCTCAAAGAGATACAGGAAAAAGCTGCAGAGAAGCCAGGAGAGATGATCAGAGCTGCTGTTATGCCCTGCCATGTGCCTGATTGCCCACAGCTGCAAGTTGGTGAGGCAGCATCTCTGATGGTGCCTTGATTTGGACACTTTCATGGCCTTGGAACTTTTAAGCTTTTAACCTAATAAATTCCCACTATAAAAGCCAATCCATTTCTGGTATATTGCTCTGGCAACCTTTGGCAAACTAAAACAGTCACCAAGAGCTAGGCTTTGAAAAAGAGGTGATGCTTGAATTGGGCCCTGAAAGATGAGTGTTTGATAAGCAGAAAAGAGAATTTCAGGTAGAGAACTGTCCACATCTGGAAAGAACATGGTTAGTTTGGGAAGTAACGAAAGATGAATATACCTAGAGGAAGTAAAAGGGAGAAGTCATTGAAGATGAGGCTAAAGATGAAAGTTAGTAGGACCAGAGCGTGAAGGAGATTATTAAGGCATTAAGATTTAACCATAAGTAACAAGGAGGCAACTGGGGCTTTTAAGAAGAGAAAGGGCATGATTATATTTGTTTTCTAAGAAGATAAGTCAGATGACTTTCAAAGGGTATACTAGAAAGTTTAGGGACCAGAGTGCCGTCAGAAAGTTTGGGTGTAGGCAGTGGCAATGGGATTAGAAAGCAGGGAACAGATTCACAAGATAGATTTAAGGTCAAATTGCACCAGACAAGGCATGGAGGGTACAATAGAAACAGTAATATTTGATTCAAGGCTACAATTTGAGCACTTGACAGGTGATGATTTCATTTACTCACTTAGAGGATATAAGAGGAAGAAGATGCTGGGGGAAGAAGATAAGTTCAACTTTGGACATGTTATATTTGAAATGACTGCTGAAAATCCAGATGGAAATTCTAATCTTCTGTTGAAAATGTTGATCTGGAGCAAAGAAGAGATGCTGGGCTAGAGATGTGGGAATAGGAGTCATCAGACCATGTTATTGTTAAGCAAGCTCACACAGTGAAAATGTGCAGAATGAGGAAAGAAGAAGAATAAGGACAGAATCTCCATGAACATGAACATTGAAGGAGTAGGGAGTAGAAAAGGACTCAACAACAGCTACTGAGAAGGAGTGGTCCGAAAAGCTGGAGATGAACCATGAGAAGATGTGGTTACCGACATCAAGGGAAAAGAGAATTTAGAGAAGGAGGAAATCAACTGTGCCAAGTGCAGCAGGGATATTGCTTGAGTCTACTGGGCTGCCAAAAGCAATATACCAGAAATGGGTTGTTTTTACAACGGGGATGAAAATGTCCAAATCAAGGCATTGTTAGGTGTTGCTTTCTCCCCGAATACTGGCTGCCAGCAATCCTGGACTCCTCTGCCACATGGCAAGGTACACGGCAGCATCTGCTGGTGTCTCCCTTCTCTTCTGGTTTTCGTTGCTTTCAGCTTCTGGCTATCATGACTTTCTCTCTTTCTCTCTCTGTGTGCATCCCGTTTATAAAGGATTCCAGTAAGAGGATTAAGACCCACCCTGGGCAACACCCCAACTGAAGTAACCTAATCAGAAAGCCCTACTTACAATACATTTACACCTGCAAGAATGGAGCAGCTTTAATAACATGATTTTCTGGGGTCCATATAGCCTCAAACCATCACAGATGTTGAGTGGAATGAGCCAAGAGGCCATTGGGCATTTTTTTTTTTTTTTTTTTTTTAAACCTCAGCAAGGGCAATTTCTGAGACTAGTGAGGAAAAGGTCCAGAGTGTAGTTGGTTGTAGAATGATGGGAGTTGAAAGAGTGGGAGAAAGCGAGTGCAAGGACTTATCATTTAAAAGATTGGTGTCAGTGATTCATATGGAGATTGAATATTAGCCTACAGAGTTTGAGGAAAAAGAGGTTTGTTCTATTTTTGTTTTTTGTGTTTTTGTTTTGTTTTGAATTAAGATGAAAAGATTGTGTTTGTGTAATAAAGGAAAGGGAGATTGAAAGTACAAAAGATGTAGAGGATAACTGATGGAATGGAGTCCTAGAAGGCGTAGGAAGGAGCAAACTCTAAAAACTAGCTGGAGAGATTATCCTTGCACTGGAGGAGAATCATCATTTCCTTAATCTGACAGTATGCTGTACAGGTGGAGGAGAAGGTAGTTGGAATAAGTTCTGTTTTCTTAGTGAATTAGTGCTCTATCATTGCCACTGGCACGTGCTGTTCTTGGATGTAGTCACCATTCGGCTGAAAAAGAGCCCCAGGCCTTTTTTTTCTGTCTCAGTATCTTCCCTTTTTGTGCCATCAGGACAGACTACCCAGACTTTCGAGGAAGCATTACTTAAATCATATTGCAACATAAAAACAAAGTTTTCTACTAAGAAAAATATACACTTCTAAGTGGGCATACTGAGTAGGTAATTTTTTCTATATTTTAAACATAAGATGCAGAAGATCAAGCCAGAAGGTATTGTGTGCAAGACTCAGACAAAAGACAGAGTGAAATAAAGGTACCTATTCCCCAAGCTATCCATTGGCTGCCTTCTTGGCCAGTCCTTTATTCCTCAGGGCACACAGTCCATAATTTCACACCTTTTAAATTACAGGACCTCAGAAACAGTTCATCATAAGAACATTCATAATTTACCTTAAGTGGATCCTCACTATATATCACACATTCTTCTAAGCGCGTTTCATATTATCTCATTTAATCCTTCCAATCACCTTATAGGGTAGTTCATATATGTTATTACGATCTCTGTTTTACAGGTAAGGAAATTGAGAACAGAAAATTTATGTGGTACATATTGTCATATGGCTAGTAAGGCTGCAGCACTGGCTTTCAATCTCAGGCAGTCTGGAATGAGTTTGCCCATGTTACTATTAGTGAGATAGGAAAAGCCTAGAAGAATTATTATACCCATTTGTTAGCGCTACTAATTACAAACCCTATGATGTGTTTTCCCATTTCTATTCATTTCCAAACTTTTACAAACAACCTTTTTACCAGTTCTGCACAGATTAAACCTCACTGTCCATTCTCTAACCACATTCTATTCTCTGGTGACTTATATTCTAGCTATTTACTCCATGAGTTTGCTTACTATATTTAGTTCATAATTGTGAAATCATAAAATATTTGTCCTTTTGTGCCTGGCTTGCTTCATTCAACATAATGTCCTCCAGGTTCATCCAAGTTGTCATATGCTTCATGATTCATTTCTTCTTACAGCTGAATAATATTCCATCGTGTGTATATACCACAGTTTGCTTATCCATTCTTCAGTTGATGGACACCTGGGTTGTTTCCATCTTTTGACAATGGTGAATAATGCCACCATGAACATCGGTCTGCAGAGGTCTGTTCGTAAACCTGCTCTCAGGTCTTCTGGGTCTATACCTAGTAGTGGTATTGCTGGGTCACATGGCAGATCTATATCTAACTTCCTTAGGAACCTACAAACAGATTTCCACAGCAGCTGTACCATTCTACATTCCCACCAACAGTGAATAAGCATTCCTATCTCTCCACATGCTCTCCAACACTTGCAGTTTTTTAAAATAGTGAACATTCTAGTAGGTGTGAAATGATATCTCATTGTAGCCTTGATTTGCATTTCCCTAATAGCCAATGATGTTGAACTTTTTTCATGTGTTCTTTAGCCATTTGTATTTCTTCTTTTGAAAAATGTCTATTCAGGTCTTTTGCCCATTTTTTAATTGAGTCTTTTGTCTTTTTATTTTTGAGTTATTGGGTCTCTTTATATATCATGGATATTAGACCCTTGTCGGATGTGTGATTTCCAAATATTTTCTCCCATTGAGTAGAATCCCTTCTTACCCTTTTCAAAAAATCCCTTGAGGTGCAGAAGTGTTTAATTTTGAGGAGGTCCCATTTATCTATTTTTTTCATTGCTAGTGCTTTGGGCATAAGATTTAAGAGACTCTCACCTACTACAAGATCTTAAAGATGTTTCCCTACATTATCTTCTAGTTTTATGGTCCTGGATTTTATGTTTATGTTTTTTATCCATTTTCAGTTGATTCTTGTATAGGGAGTGAGATAGGAGTCCTCTTTCATTCTTTTGATTATGGATATCCAGTTCTCCCAGCACTGTTTGTTAAAGAGACTGTTCTGTCCCAGAAAAGTGGACATGGTAGGCTTATCAAAACTCAGTTGACCATAGAGGTGCGGATCTATTTCTGAACTCTCAATTTTATTCCATTGATGAATGTGTCTATCTTTATGCCAATACCATGCTGTTTTGATCACTGTAGCTTCAAGTTCAGGAAGCGTGAATCCTCTACCCCGCTCTTCATTTTTAGGATGCTTTTGGCATTCGGGACCCTTTTCCCTTCCAAATAAAGTTGATAATTGACTTTTCTATTTCTGTAAAGTAGGCTGTTAGAATTTTTATTGGGATTGCGTTGAATATATGAATGAGTTTGAGTAGAATTGGCATCTTCAAGATGTTTTGTCTTCTAATCCATGTACATGGAATGTTCTTCCATTTGTTTAGGTCTTTGATTTCTTTTAGCAGTGTTTTGTATTTTTCTGAATACAGATCCTTTACATCCCTGGTTAAATTAACTCTTAGATATTTGAGTCTTTTTGCTGTTATTGTAAATGAAGTTTTTTCTTGATTTCCTCTTCAGCTTGCTCATTGCTAGTGTATAGAAACACTGATTTTTGCATGTTGATCTTGTATCCTGCCACTTTGCTGAACTCATTTATTAGCTCTAATAGTTTTGTCATAGATATTTCAGAATTTTCTAAATATAGGGTCACGTCATCTGTGAATAGTGAGAGTTTTACTTCCTCTTTTCCTATTTGGATGCCTTTTTTTTTTTTCTCTTCTAGCATAATTGTTCTAGCTAGAACTTCTAGCACAATGTTGAATAAGAGTGGTGACAGTGGGCATCCTTGTCTTGTTCCCGATCCTAGGGGGAAAGCTTTCAACCTCTCCCTATCGAGTAAAAAGTTGGCTGTGAGATTTTCATATATGTCCTTTATCATGTTGAGGAACTTTCCTTCTATTCCTATCTTTTGAAGTGTTATCATCAAGAAAGGATGCTAGATTTTGTCAAATGCCTTTTCTGCATTAATCAAGATGATCATGTGGTTTTTCCCTTCAAATTATTAGTGAAGTATATTATGTTAATTGATTTTCTTATGTTGAACCACCCTTGAGAATCAGGAATAAAACCCACTTGATTGTGGTGTATAAATCTTTCATTATACTGTTGGATGCGATTTGCAAGTATTTTGCTGAGAAATTTTGCATCTATGTTCATTAGAGAGATTGGTCTGTAATTTTCTTTTCTTGTAGTATCTTTATCTGGCTTTGGTATTAGGGTGATATTGGCTTCATAAAATATGTTGGGTAATTTTCCCTCCTTTTTAATTTTTTTGGAAGAGTTTAAACAAGATGGGTATTAATTCTTCTTGAAATGTTTGATAGTATTCACCTGTGAAGCCATCTGGTCCTGGACTTTTCTTTGTTGGGAAATTTTTGATGACTGATTCAATCTCTTTACTTCTGATTGGTTTGTTGAGTTCCTGTATTTCTTGTAGAGTCAAGGTAGATGTTTGTGCATTTCTAGGAATTTTTCCATTTCATCTAGGTTGTCTAATTTGTTGGCCTAAAGTTTCTCATAGCATCTTCTTATGATCCTTTTTATTTTTGTGGGGTCCGTCATAATGTCCCCCCTTCATTCCTGATTTTATTTATTTGCATCTTCTCTCTTTTTTTCTTTGTTATTCTACTAAGGGTTTGTTGATTTTATTGATCTTCTCAAAGAAACAGCTTTTGCTTTTGTTGATATTCTCTATTTTTTGTTGTTGTTTTTGTTCTTAGTTTCATTTATTTCTGTTCTAACTTGTTATTTCTTTCTTTCTGCTTGCTTTGGGATTGGTTTGCTGTTCTTTTTCTAGTTCCTCCAGGTGTTCAGTTAGGTCTTTGGTTTTAGCTCTTTCTTCTTTTTTTAATATAGGCATTTAGGGCTATACCATTCCCTCTCAGCACTCCCTTTGCTGTTTCCATAAGTTTTGAGAAGTTGTATTCTTGTTTTCATTTCTCTCAAGATATCTACTATTTCTTCTTGCAATTTCTTCTTTGACCCACTGATTATTTAGGAGTATGTTGTTTAGCCTCCATATATTGGCAAACTTCCCCCTTTCCTGCCTATTTTTGATTTCTAGCTTCGTTCCATTATGATTAAAGAAGGTCTTTTGCATTATAGTGAGTAGAACTAATGTAGCTGGTTTATAAATGGGATTGTGGCTGAAAAGGCTAGTCTAGGGATGTAAATGTCAATTGATAGAAAGTTAGAGAATAATCTAGGGACTGAATTACATAGTAAACCCAGAGGTGGATGAGAATTGTGGAGTACAAATACAAGAATGTCCTTCTATGAACTAGAACAAATTTACATCACTGTTGAAAGGTGGTAAGAATGTGGAGAAGCATGGGAAAAATACAATTAATGCAACCTATGGACTACAGTTAACAGCAATACTGTAATATTCTGCATCAATGCCAAAGATATATTGTGTTAATAATAGGGAGGGTGTGGAAAGAATATACCAAATGTAGGCTGTGGGCCATGGTTCATGATAATAGTCTCATGATATTATCTTCTGGTCTGTAATAGATGGTCCACAGTGGTGTCCTGTGTTGGTGGTGGGGGGAGGATGTTGTATGGGAATTCCACACAAGTCCATGATTGCTTTGTAAGTTCACAACTTCTCTAATAAACATATATTAAAAAAGAAGGTGCTTTGTATACTTCCTCCATAAATATTTGATGAATAACTGAATGAATGAACAAAACTTACTTCTCTCCAATCTCCCAACAGCTTTCTGCTTGGGACGTAGTAGAACTGGCTTGTAGAATTGGGCTGGGAGGCAGCTGAGGAAAGAAGGGATAACAGGGACTGCTGCCTTCATGGGTTACATGTTCTCTGATTTTCTTTCTTACTGATGGCATTTTGTAATCATTTTTTCTATCTTATTTCAGTACAAATTTGTGATGTATTTAAACACATTCTAGAAAATGTTGACTATGGCATACCAAAAGTGTGCCCTTCCATCTGCCATTTTATCTAGCCCTATAGTCTACTTCCTGGTGGAGCTTACTATCTGGGCTCTGGGAGTGTTTTCACTTAAGTATCGCAATCATTTAGGCCTAGTGGGAGAAAAGCCCAAGTCTGATATGTGATGTCCACAATTTGATTTTCTTTATGATTACTTTCCCACACATAGGAAGAACCCAAGCTTTCTCAGGCAACAGGGGAGGAGGCCTTTGAAGGCTGCTTTCTAGGTTAACATTCTTTCAGAGCTAAGGATATTTCTCTATGAATTCATGAACTTGGTGTTTTCTTAAGCAACGGAAGTAAGTTCTGCTTAGGTACAAAGTCAAGCTGTACTTTGTAGCAAGGCACAAATTAATCATGAAGTATTTGAGAGAAACCTTTTTGATGTGCTTAGCTTATAGGGACTTTGGGGGATTTACAGAAGCAATGAGAGACAACCCCTGTCCTCTAGCAATGCATAATCTGGATTATCTTGCTGAACAAATGAAATAACACACGCAAAATAAGTCCGAGTGGCACAAGTCATCTCTTGTCTAAATAATATGCAGCTGGGTATGGAATTGTGCCATGTAGATCAGAATAAGTACGGAGAGTTGATGATAGCTGAAGTGTAAAGGGAGAGGTGGAAAGTGAGCAAGGACTCAGAGTATGGGTGGAGTTTACGAAAGCAATGTGTGACTTACGATGTACCAGGCAACATGTTAAGTGTGTTATATGCATGTGGCAGTTTGATGTAATTATGAATTCCAAAAATATAATTGAATCATGCTTGTAAACTGATCTGTTAATCTGGGAATGATTAGGTTAGGATTAGGGCGTTGAGCCCCACCCCTTGGTGGGTGGGGAATTGAATATAAAAGGCAAGGCAAAGGAAAGTTGAAGCAATCTTTTGAGAAGCAGTTTTGATGTTGGAAAGAAGGCCCCAGGAGAAGAGAAGCAAGCCGTTTGCCTGATCGTCTACAGCTGTCCTTGTGGAGGAAACAGGAGCTAAGCCTGGAGAGAAATGCAGCCCCGGGATGAGAGGAACCCCAGAAGCCTGAACCCTGGCAAATGTCGGCAGCTGTCTTGCTCTAACACATGGCAATGGACTGTGGTGAGAGAAGAAACTTAACGCTTTATGGCCTGGTATCTGTGGACTTCTACCCCAAATAAATACCCTTTGTAAAGACCAACCCATTTTTTGTATTTTACATTAGCACCCCTTTGGCTGACTAATACAATGCATGATCTCATTTGTTCCCTACAGAAACAATAAGTACTCTACTGTTGTCAATCCCCTTTTCCAGAACCAGAGACTAAGGTTCAGAATCATTACAGCAGGCACAGCTGTGAAAGGCAGAGCAGCTGGTCAAATCCAGGCAGACTGGCCCTGGAGCCCACACACTCAACCACTGCACTGTTCATTGTGGTGACCTAGGCAGGCTGCCAATGTTTGTGTTTGCAAAGGCATGGCACATATGACTGTAAGTGAACATTTGGAGGTGTATGTGTCAGCCCAAGCTAATCACCAAAGAGAAGACTGTTAGGAAGGTGTTTGCCTTTTGACTTGGGGGACGTTCTACCTCTGTTATCTGAGAGTTTGGGTATGGGGGCCATTTCTCATCAGAGGACTTTCTTGTCTACAACACTGTTCTGTCTATTGTTCTATTGTATGTAGTACAGCATACAAAAAAATTAGAACCTTTTTGAAACTTCAGAACATCTTGGGTCTAGTGTGACAGGATCTTGAGTGTAACTCCATTCTGCTTCTTTAGCAAACCATCCAAAAGCTCATGTTTCCAGACTGTAACCCGCTTGAGGTCCTACAGGTGATGTCGTTGCCCATCATCATGACCCTACAGGAGGAGATGGTGTCGAATGGGAGAATCACGTCTTCTACTTCAAATGTGGATTCAACTGTGCTGAATGAGAGGAGACCACTTGACTTCATCACTCTCAGAGGGACAGCTCTACTCAGCTCAGCATCAGAGACCCTGTCACACTGACTTGTGGGTTGAGATCTATGACATCAAAATCCTGACATAGGACATAGTTTCTCCATCACTTCAAAAATCTCTAATAATGCAAAATTTGGGGGTCTTTGAATTTGAGAGAGGATAGGCAATAGAAAGAACAATAATGCAGGTTCAGCCTTCAGTTGCTGATACACTTTGGCTAGTGATCAACACTTTATAAAATAGAGCCATATCTTCCCCTGTTAATCTAACCCTCTTCTGCCTATGAAGGACATCACTTTCCCATGCAAAGAATCTCTCCTCTCCTTTTCCTTTCCCCATGCACAATTCATTGCCTCCTCTGCTATGCTCCCTTAGAATGTTATTTTTATTATCACATCAAATTATAGTTAGTCTTATCCATATCTTTCTGCTATGATGGATTTTGAGTTTCTTGACCATAAGGGTGAATAGATTTTCATATTCCCAGATCCTTACAAACCACCACAGTCAGTGCCTCGTCCCTATCCCCAAGCCCTCACCCCTTCAGTGAACGACCTGACTTCCAAATGCTAGTACTTGCACTTCTTTGCTTGAGGGCTTTCTCTAACCCAAGGCAGTCTGGCCACCCCTGGAGCAGACCAGAGGTGAAGGTGAGTTAATAACCCCTGGAAGTACCCTCAACCAATGACTGAAGGGAGATGATGTAAAATACCCCAGCTCCCTCATCCCTTGGGGAGAATAGTTCAGAGGAGTGTGTCTACACTGGCTTCCAGAGTTGCTAATAGGATAAAGCTTCAGTTGCCATCCAGGGATAACAGGCTTGTCAAAGCACCTTTTCTTGGATCCTTTCTCTGCCCTGACTACTTCTCCACTTCCTAACTGCTATAGCATTCACTTCCCTGATCAAATATTTTCACCAGAATCCCTGCCTCAAGGGGGACTCAGACTAAGTAAGCACCCAATATACAGTAGGAGTCCAAGAAATCAATACGTGTTCTTTTAATTAAACCAAATTACAAAGATGTCTAGTGTAAAACGAGCTAAGAGACATGGAAGCATTTGCTACATAAGTTCCAGGTGCATAGTAATCCAGTGTGAGCATATGTACATGCAACAAGAGTGCCATGATTTCAGGGATGCCCTTTGCAGTAGGGTAGTGGCTGCCTTAGGTGTTAGTAGAGAGAAGGCATGTTAGGAACTCTGGCTTCTATTTTTAGATCTCTTGCTGACATAGAAAACCTCTGTTTCCTAACAGTACAACAGTGACCTTCCCACGCTCAGGAAAATAGTGCAGAATGTCTAATGAGGAAACAAGTCCCCATTTGTGGAAGTCACAGAGGAGGGAAATGAGCACTTTGGTACTCATCGGCACACTTGCTGCTCTAAGATCTCTTTGGACAGCAAAATAGAATGTGCTGGTTTGCCCCACAGTGCAATTGCCTCAAACAGGGTTTAGCTCTCCAAGCTTCCGAAGCCTGGTTCTGAGCCTAAGACTTCTAAAGGTTTTTTAATTTCTGCATGTGTGTATCTTACATTAAAAGATAATTTTCAAAAAAAAGGTAAATTTATGACTCTCATACAGATATATAATGAACATGTGTTAAAGATTATTTAGCTCATTAATCAATGAGGGAACCAGATAGATGATAAAACCAGTTCAAGACAGAATCCAAAAAACACACACATTTATAGATCAAGAATATTGAAATGAATGCATAAATGGCAGTGAAACTAGCTTCTTCCACAATGGGGGAGGAAAGTCCATTGAATCTCTACAGGACAGGACAGGACAGGACAGGACAAAATTTGCATGTCTATAAACAAGAGATGTTTGGTATTGCTATCAGTTGTGCAATTTACAGAATTGTAAATTAGCTCCCATAGCATCATAGTCAGAGGACACTGAAGGGTGTGCTATAGGCAGTGCAGAATTTTCCACTGAGGCACAAGTTTTACCTACACTTATAATTGTTACATTTAATAATGCAAACCTTCTTCAATAAGGAGAGGATCAGATTTTTTTTTTTTAGACCCTATTTATGCTCTTAAAATCCAGGTCTTTTTCTTAACACTGTCAGTGCAGATGAAAGTAACAAAATGCAGGGCAGATATAGGGTGCTTGAGAAAAGTTCACCTGATCCTTAAATAAAGGGAAAATCTCAAGGTTTAGGAGGAAGAGCCTTCCTTGATAAATGAAAGAGATGGTAAGAGAAAAGAAATGGCTGGCATTTCACATACATTATCTCATTCAGTCCTCACAAGGAACCTGAACATTTTCTTTTTGTATAGAATAGATAAGGAAACTGGAAGCCAGGGTGATTATGTAGCCTACACAGGGTAACACAAATAGTGTAGAGCAGAGCTAGGATTTTAACCCGGTCTTTCTGGCTCCAAGGTTTATGACTTTTTTCATTATACCATGCTCTACTGGTGAGAGGTGATATCAGGAAGGTGGGCAATGGTCAAGAAATTTCCTGACCCCTATCTCAAACAGGTTTGCTCAGTAGTGGTTTCAAAGGGCCATGTTTCTCGTTGGTGACTGTTATGTTTTTTATGTAATTTTCTCATTCTGTTGAGTGCTCTGCAGAAACAAAAAATACCAATTTACTTTTGGTCTCCTAGGCTAAGATGAGAATTTATTTAAATGATCAAGAAAAGAGTGAACTACCCTTTGAAGCTGAAGGGATGGAGGATGACTGATGAGGTTAAAATGCCTTGTTGCTCTGAAATGAAATAGAAAAGCACAGATTTCTTGGGCTCCTAATGGCATTTCCTTATTTATATAAAGAACTAACATTCTGATCAATAGCCATGATTTTTTATATATGTTCAGTACTATACCAAGTGCCAAGAGACATTATAGTAAATCTGATCCAAACCATGCCCCACCTAGAGAAGATAACACACATATGAAAAATTGACTATAATACAACATGGGAGGAGTTATGGGGATATGAAAGTTCCAAGAAAGATGATATTTGGATGGAAAGAATCAGGGAGAAATTGGTGGAGTAGGTATCATTTGAATGGGACTTTGAAGGATGAGAAGATTTGGGCATGTATGTCTATGTGTGTGGAAGACATCCACCAAATCCTTTATTATATCCCCAAACACAGCATTGTTTCTTCTTAAAAGATATTAATGCAAAAGACATCTATTTTCAATTTGTCAGGACCTAACAGGTTGATGAACTTGCTATTCATTTTGCCAAGTAGTAGAGGATTCAATTAACATAAGAGAAAGTTGTCTTTAATTCTATTTTTGTTACTTCCTAAAATGAAAGAAAATGTCATTTGGGTTCATAAGAAATTCTCGGGTCTCTTCAATTAAAAACTAGTTCTAATTGGCATTTAAAATTGTCTTCTTCTAAGGCTAAATGGATCTTTATTTATTATCTTCCCCAGTCCCAAGAGAGCAAGAATTCCGTATTTTCCAGCAAGTCTCCACCTGATGCTATTTCATTATAGCATAAATAGAAATATATGTAGATTATACTTACAAATTACTCCCAACCCGAAAGCTCTACTTAGTTGCTGGGATCTTTAAAATAGGAATTGCCTTTTTACCATAAGCAAAGTGCCCTCAGTCTTCCAGAACATAAACTATTCACTTTAAGGTCACTATGATCTTGCAATGAACAAAAAAGCAGCAGTTCTCTTGTATTAGAAAGAGGCTTAGCAAAAATGCCCTCTCTGTGATGCCTGGCTGGACACACACTTTTTGTTTAGTCTGACATTTCTTTGCAGAATGACTCAAGGACTTTTCAGCAAATTGTTTCTGACTTGCCCCAAACGCCTGATTTTCTTATATTTAGTTACATATTCACCATCTAATTTTAAAGGATGATTAGTAGAAGACAAAGTATATACTAGGCACATAATGGATACTCAATAAATATTTATTATTTAATCAAAGACTGAAGACTTGTAAGTTGGAAATACTCAGCATTCAGAAATGCCTGCAAAGAGGAGCCAAATTTAATTTCCTTATGAACAAACCCAATAAAACCAAGGGTATAATTTTAAAAATATGGCTATGTTTCACCCAAAGTATGTATTTTTTAAAATACATTCTTTGTTGGAATACACCAGAAAGATGACATTCTCAAAAATAATTTGACAAAGAGGCATTTTAATATGGCACTGGCCTTTGTTTGGAGAAGCAGAAGAATAATCTGAAGCTCATTTCATTATTACATAAAATTTTATTCTTATTGAATAGCCTTTCTACCCATCCTGTCACTTTTGCCTTCCTTTTTACAAAATTTAATGGTTCTTAACCAGGGGTGATTTTTTTCTCTCCAGATGAAATTTGGCAATGCCTGGAGACATTTTTGGTTGTCACAACAGGGAAGGGTGCTAGTAGCATCTACTTGGGAGAGACCAGGGATGATGCTAAACATCCTATGGTGCACACAACAGCCCCCCACAATAAAAAAAATGATCTGGCCCAAAACGTCAATAACGGTGAGGCTGAGAAATGCTGTTTTAAATAAAGAAGCTAGCAGTGATCATCAAACCAATATGGTCTATGTGCGCTGTTCACATACAAAGACTTTTTACACATAATTCCTGGAAGCAAGAAGTTATAAAAGGTGGTTGAGTCCTGCCAAGAAGTTCTGTAGAGCTGAGAAAGAAACAAAGTGTATGGAGAGAATAGAATGGAAATTGGATGAGATGGGCTTCATTTCAGTAAAGATCAGCATAGAGGATACTACAAGATGCAAGGTGACGTCTTAAGACTTCAGTTTGCTCTATACTAAAATGGGTTTGATGATGTAGCTCCTGCACAGGCATATTTTCACGATCCAATGAACTTGTAATAATGACGGTGATACTATCACTATCATTATGAATAATGCAGCCATAATTTATTGTGCCACTATTATGTGCCAGCCGTGGCGGCATGTGCTTTCCATACATCACCACTAATTCTCACAATTACCACCAAGGCAAGAATCATTATTCTCACTCTACAGTAGAATTAACAGGCCCAAAGTTGTTTAAAGTCCACAGGTGGTGATAAGCAGAGCTAGTATTAAAGACAAGACAGACTTGTGGTTGCCACGCTTTGTATATACCTTTGAGTGGTATGACCCAAAGTCCAGGTTTTCTCAGGACAGTCCTGATTTATGCCTGGTGTTCCTGTGTAATTATTGACAGCACCCCCTTTTACTCTTGAAAGTGATCCCCTAGTAGGAGACAGTGGTCTGTCTTAACCCTTCTCTTTAAACCATGGAGAAATCCACAGCATGCAAAGAAGGAAACTTGCCGGAATTCTCAAGGTGTTCTGCTATGGATCTGAGCCATACGCCATCTTCACTCATTCTTGTGCGAAAGCAGTTGACATCTGGTAGACATTAATGGGCAGAACTTACAGAAGCTGCCATTTGTTTCTTGATAATTAAGCTGGCTTAGGTGCTAACTAATTGTTTTTTCTGTCAATTTCTACATTTCCATCAACATGGTTGGTCAAAAGCAAATGGTTTGCTGGGCTATGTCATTGGGCTGTGGGAAGAATTAAGTGCCCAGCTTCTTTTCTTCTCTGAATATATTGCCTCTGCACAGACCTGGTTGGCAGCCACCAAACTGGAATGTAGTAGGACTGGAATAACCATCTTGACCATATTGGGCAGAAGGAACAATGGCATATAATTCATTCACAGCGAATTTTTAAGAAGGTTAAAATAATACAATGGGTTGGACTGAGCGGCTATTTCTAATTATGATCATGACATTTAAAAAAACTTTCCATCATCATTTCTCCATGGTTCCAGATTAGATGCCTCAAATCTCCCCTTACAAAGGGAGTGCCACTAAGAAAACTCATTTCCTTCCCTTGTACTCCTCCCATCCTCCAAGGCTCTCTCTCTTTCATGGGTATCAAAGCACCACGCAACCCAGGAAACCATCATAAGAAACAGTACTTCCCCGTATCCCCGTTCCCGTGTTCAGACATCAAGATTCTGATCCTTAACTCTACACCTTCTTGCCTTGCTGCCCCTGTGTGCTTTATTTACCCTCCCCCTCTATCTTTTGAGCTAATGGCAGGAATATTTCTGCTAGAAAGAAGAAATCTCACTCCAAAGGAAATTTAATCTCTGTATAAATCAAGCACATATATTTAATAGTCCATTCGCATCCAAGAGCCCCACACTAAAGCAATTGTGGCACTCACAAGATACATTAAACTATCTAAAAGGAAAAGATGCAAAATGAAAATGCCATTCTTATTGACTTGTGACAAGAGAGAAAAAAAAAATTTCCATCTTGGAACTCAAAGATTGCCCTCTGCTCTCAAGTAGTCTTTCACTTTAAAATGATGTTAGAAAATAACTGAGGCAAAACTAAACAATAGTGACCAGTTGTCTTGGAGTTACACAGGATCTGCTATTGTTTCCTGTTGCTTATTTTTAAGTAGAGTCCATTATGAAGCTCTTAAAAATAATGTCTGTTGTTAACCCTGAAAGCCTTGATCAATACAAAAATATATAGAGATACATTATGATCATATTTTATTATGATCACTATGAAAAATAGATAAAATTTTCATTATGTGGCAGAAGTTATAAAAAATGGTTCCAGGTTTTTAACATGCAAGATACAGAAGGCTCTTACCATTGATGCATTTGTTCTGAGCAATGCTTGAGTCGCTTATATTAAATGTAAAACAGAGTCAAATATATCAAGTTTTGTTGTCCACATGATGGGGTCTGGCCCTGTTTCACTTCCTAGCTCTTGTGATAACATGGTGGGCTGGCCTGGGCCTCACAGTTTTCACCTGGGCCCACTCCAGTGCAGCTGGCCCCAAGGACATCACTTCCCATCCATCCTTTCTGCTAAAGTGGACTTTGTTCATGCCACTAAGTACAGCATCAAACTCTCTGTAGTTAGTCTGACAAACGACCCCTATGCTCCTCCTTGTCCATAGCCAGCCCTTGCTTCCAGCCATGGAAAGACAATGGAACTTCAGAACAAATTCTACTGTTCTCCAGTCTCCTAGTCTAAGAGTCCATAGCAGGGCTTGGCAAACTATGGTCCATGGGCCAAATCTGCCCCTTTGACAGTTTTTGTAAATAAAGTTTCACTGGAACACAGCCACACCCATTTGATTACATATTTCTTTCATTACAAAGGCAGTGATAGAGATCTTGTGGCCCACACAGTATGAAATAGTTACTATCTAACCCTTTTCGGAAAAAAATTTGCTGATCCCTGGTTTGGGCACTGAGTTTTGAAGAGAACTACTCTTCTTATTCTTCTTAATCTCAAGTCACTCACCCTGAAATGAACACACTTGTTGAATCGTTCCATCTGCAACCAAGAGGGCCATCACTTAGATTGAGTGTTAGGCAAGTGGCTGGGAGAGGTTAAGCCAAATGTTACTGGTTCTTTGTTCCTTTTCCATTGCCTCTCCATCCCCGGCATGTTCCCTGCAGCCCCAATAAGACACTCCTCCTTAGCGGAATGCAGGGTTTTATAGCAGCCCTATGATTTTTTTCCATCTTATTCATTGTTCTATTATTACCATCTAAGATATTTGGTGTTCAACAAGAATTTGTTAGTTGAATTAATAAACGAATAATGTGCAGCGGCATTTCCAAAACTGTGTTTTGCATAATGCTTGCCATCTTTGAAATGTGCTTCATGAAAAGGAGGGTCCATTTAAAACAAAACAACAAAACAAAAAAATCTACTATGGTCGAATGAATTTGGGAGATAATAACACAAACTGCTTTCTCCCTCAGGAACAGCTTAACTCACATGGGTGCATTAAAAAGCCTTGGAGAAGCCAACATTAAAGACACCTGCTTAACTTTATTCAGCAGGGTTTTCCAAACTTGTTTGTCCTTAGAAGTTTCACTAATGGACTACAGTTAATATTTGAAAAGACGCTTGTGAAAGACTAAAACAAAGTAGGAGTGATCTTGAACTTGAAAGTGAGTGAAAAAATGGACTGCAGGGGGCAGATGTGGCTTAAATGGTTGGGCGTCCGTCTGCCATATGGAGGGACCTGGGTTCGATTCCCGGGACCTCCCGGTAAAATAAAAAAAATATATATAGAAGGCGCATGGGCTGCCAGGCTCTGTGTGCCGCTGAGCCGACGGGCCCCAGGAGCCATGCAGCAGGATGATGACATAACAGGGGAGAGACACGGGAGAGTTAAGACGAGATGCTCCGAAAGCTCCAAAAACCGGGAATTGAGGTGGCGCAGGTGGCGGAACACCTCTCTCCCACATCGGAGGTCTCCAGGATCGAATCCTGGTGAGGACTGGAGGAGGAGGATGAGAAGAGATGGCAGGAAACAGACACGGAGAATTGCCCAGCGAATGGACACAAAGCAGCAAATGGGAAAGGGGGGGCGCGTTTAAAATGGATAAAGTAAATTAATAAATATTGGGAAAAAAAAAAAAAAGGACTGCAGTAACAAATGCCCTGGGGATCTTGGTCAAGTGCAGACTCTGATCCTGCAGGTCTGGGGTAAGGTCTGAGAGGCTGCATTTCTAACAAGCTCCCAGGTGGTGCTGGTGCGCCTAGTGGTCCCACCACACTTTGTGAAGCAAAGGGTGCCACAGTCAGGCACTAGCCGTCACAATCCTGTTCTCAACCACAGCCAATTGCAGCAACTGATCCCAAAACAAAGATGTTAACGGACAATACTTGATCACTCTATTACCCCTCCCAAGAAGCATAATTGTAATTTTACACGAATTCCTAAGACCAATACCTTACTCCAAAGAAATTACTCTGAGAAAATGATATATAGCAACAAAGAGGATCAGTAAGGGATGTGGCTTATACTTTGTGTGAGGGAGGAAGGAGGGGAGCTGCTCTTCTAAATACATCTAAAGGATTACGGATCTATTTTTTCCTTCCATTTGTATTTTAATTGCATACTTGAGTTATGTCAGACCTCTCTTTCTCATAAGGCAAAAAAAAAAAAAAAAAAAAAAA
>JAKSZT010053860.1:321365-414097 GCA_026826555.1 Tolypeutes matacus | reverse complement strand
AGAGAGAGAGAGAGAGAGAGAGAGAGAGAGAGAGAGAGAGAGAGAGATTGAGGAAAGAGAACTGAGCCCTCCAAAGCCCATAAACAAAGTTATGAACCCATGGATATGAATGAAAAGCAGCAAGAGATTCTTGAGTTTGGTTCTCTCTTCTCATGCTCCACACTCTATCTGGGAAGTCTCATTCAAACTCATGATTTCTATCACCTATTGCCATACGTTCTTGAGATCTAGAGGGAAATCTGCATCTGGCTGCCAGTGTCCCAGGAACTTTCTACTCTACTTATCTAAAAGACTACTAATTATCCACTCCCCACATCCACCACTGAAAAAGAACCTCTGTCTCTCATCAGCCTATCCAGATTTATAACTTGGATGTTATCCTAGTCTTCTCCATCTCCTTGTCCCCCAACATCCAGTTTCCACTGGCATGATTATTCTACCACTTTAACATTTCCTCTTTTACACCCATCTCCTCTTCTCACCCCAGTGTTGAAGCCTGGGTTGAGGACCTAATCATTGGGTTTTAATCACTGAACAAACAAATCATTAATAGCAGTTACACCATTGGGATGTCCTGATCCAAAATCAAGGTAGTAAACCCTAATCTTTATATGGACTCTAGAAAAGGATTGTGCTGTTATCCCTAGGATAACTTGTTCTGTTGATCAATTTTGGGGTTAGGGTTAGGGTTAGGGTATCCCCAATCTTACTCCTGCCCTCTCATCTACTGACCAAACCATTGCTGAAATGATCTTTCTACAACATAAATCAAATCATGGTACTCTTATGCATGCTACTCTCTAGAAAATAAGGCCCAAATTCTTAAGCATGCCATGACCACTCATATGATCACTATCCCATCTTCTCAGATTCAATTCGATGCTGAGTTGGGCTTCACTCAGCATGCTACTTTCTGTGTACATGATTAAGAAGGAAAAGTTAGAGGTAAATCGGACAGCAGATGGATGATCTGGATGTTGTTATGAACAGCTTTGCATGTTACTGAGCTGCAAAGAATTCATTACATTCTTATAATGATGCATTCAAGAAAATGCAATGTTTATAAAGCAGCAAATCACCCACTGGGGCAGACTGGTGTATGCTGGTCAAAGACTAGGTGTTGAGTTCATACTTCAAGGGGGACCTCAATCTCTCTCTCTCTCTCTCTCTCACACACACACACACACACACACACACAATTCAGAGACATAACTATGTCCTTGTCTGCTTTGCCAACATCATCTCCTACCCTTCCCCAACATGTTACAACCAAGTCAAACCGATATCTTTTCCCTCAATGGAATATACTGTTTCATATCCCCCTCCCCTAGAGCAATGCACTCCCCAATATCTAAAGTTTCTTTCCTCCTTCCATCTGCCTGGTGAGTTCCTACATTAGAGACCAAGTTCAATGGCTCCTTTCTCTATTTCTGTATACACTGTTTAAATGATCACATTCTGCTAAAATTGTTTATGTATCTTTCTCCCCTACTAGACTGAGAACTCTTTTTTGGAGTAGGGGAAGGGCATGTCTTTTTCATTCCTGTATTCCTAGTGCCAGCATAGTGTACTAGGCATTCGAATAATGCTGGTGAGTGAACAAATGAGTTAGGCCACACTTTTCTTACATTGTAATATCACACACAAGCCAGCCAACTGAACCCAAGCATGGTGGCTGTTCAGTAAAGATTTCGATAAGGAGATCAGAAGGATCTTGCTTGCAATTAAAGCCAACCCAGTTTTCATGACCATTTGACAGCCAAAAATTTCAGAGACAAGGGTGCTTAGATGCTTCATAAATGGATCATGTCATTACTAATATAAGCACTTGGTGCTCTTAAATGAGGAGAAATTGTTTGAATTACAGTGATTGCCTCATTCCTGCAAATTCCCTCAGCAGCAACACAATCTGTTCTCCCAAAAGGGGCTTTTGAAAAGCATCCCACATTGCAAGGCTATGCTTGATATGATGAATAAATTCACTCGGAAACATCTGTTAAAGTACAGCTTCTACAAGGCGGAAATGATTTCTTTAAGAGTCACGAATTACATGGACGTGGTTCTCTGTTACCCAAATATTGCCTGACATTTGAAAGCCTTGTGGTCTCCCAAAGAGTACAATGAGGGAAAGGGGGGAGACAGCCCAGGTTAGCATTTACTGAGGACCAGGTATTGGTGTTCAAGTCATTACTTCAGTAGTACTTCAATGCAATAGTACATTTAATTCCCCTGACAATGACTTATACTTTGTAAAATGCACTGTTCTTTCTTGCCTCTGTCATTGGACATACACTTTTCATCCTCTCCTCCCTCTAGCTAAATTTTGTTGGTCTTTTAAGACGTGGATCAGGCGCCATCTTTTCCAAGAGCCTTTCCCAAGCTCCCACCAGGCACCTCATCTGCGCCCTCAGCATCCTGTACATACCCTCTATCACATTACAATGCACGGCTTTCCAGATCTGGTCTGTTCCTCTTGGTAGACTATGGGATCCTTGAAAATCTGGTCATCTTCTTTGTATCTCTAGCAACTAAAATAGTAGATCTTGCTGAATATGGGCTTGGAAATGTTTGTCAAGTGAATGTATGTGTCCACTCCATGTGTTCTTAGCCAGAAAGCGTGTGTTCCCTTTCACAATATTTGCATGACTTTTTATCGGAGGCCATTCTTTACGTCTACTCTCAACATTTAACCAAAATTGTCAGATGAATTAGGATCTTTGGCTAAAAAAATTCTGCCTCAAATTTGTGGATGAACAGTGCAAAGAAGGTTTATATAGAGAATGTCAAACACTTGGCTTCCTTGAAACATATTAATTTAAGTGTACATTCCTTCTATGACTCAGGCATTTGGACTCACAAGACTAGCATACTATTTTATTCCAACAAACAGGAACAACGAAGCTTTCATCCTAGCCCCCAGCATGCCTGAAGAGCTAGAAAACTATCTTTAAAAATGCTATCTTCCTGATCTGTCAAGGAAATGTTATCTGATAGATTTATGAACTGCTGTGTCATCTAGAGCTCTTAATTTTTGGCATTAAATGGTACTTTTCACTCCACAGCACTGTATAGTGCACAATTCCCAGGATCCCTGCATCAGCGCCCATGAGAAGCCAGACAAAGCCTCGGCAAGCATGTTAATGAGGTTTCCATGGTTAGCTCATCTCTTTCCTTCTGCCCTCACTTGCAGGGACTTACAGAGGGTTTCATTCCTTTGATTTTAAAACCCGCACTGCTTTATAATCCATCAATTTAACACAGGCTGGCACCTCTTGGGAGACAAGGGAATATTCATCATTGAGGATCTCCTTCCTCTTGAAACGATTTTCACCTTCACTTCCAAGGTAACAGAATTGCTTCATTGTTCTAACATCTTTTGAAATACCTTTGCTTTGTTACTTGACCTAGATCTTATTATCTTCTCCTCACCTATTAACCAGCAATATTTGCAAGTCAAATTATATGTGTATCAGTCAGGGCTTGGCCATAAACAGAAACCACTCTAGGTATTTTGAACACGAAAGGATTTCCCATAGGAAATTAGAAGCTTACACAACTCCTGGGAAGGGTTGGAGGAAAGTAAGCCAGGGAGTCGGATCAAAGATGCAGGAATCACAAGAACTGCCACTGGTGACCTCAGATGCCAGCAGTGCTGAAGTGGCTAATTTCCAGGGGTGCCCCTGCAGCCTCTGTCACCTGCCTGCAGCCACCACCAGAGGATAATGGCCTTCCAAATTATGCCTCAACATGAGAATGAAACTGGACCCCAGATGACAGGGGATTGGGGGAGATGCCATTTCCAGTCTTTCAGCAGCACAGGGGAGAGCTTAGAAGGGCTGGGGTGCTACATAGTATCCACAGAGAGTTTTTGGTACCGCATGTACATCTGGCCAGTAAAACTCTAAAGTGCCAGAGTGCAGAGCCAAGAGCTCACTCCGTGCTGCTAATGACAAGATGCAAGCAAAAGCACTTGACAGCATCAAGGAGGCATCCAGGTGATGGGCTTTATGGACCATCAGGTGTGTGGTGCAACAGTAAGTCCTGCTGTTTTCCTTTGCTGTTGTCGTTAGCTCCTAGCATTCAAGGAAGCTCCATCATATCACTAGCTGGATACAAGCTTAAGGACCAGATGCCTCAGAGTCTAAATTCCAGTGACAACACATTAAAATATCAAAATGTCCAGGTTTCAACAAAAGGTTACAAAACACACAAAGAAACAGGAAGTGATGGGACAAAGGAGAAGATTAAAGCATTAGAAACCATCAATGAGGAGGATCAGACCTGGAACATGCCAGACAAAGACTTTTTTTAAAAATGGTTCTAAATATGCTCTCAGAACTAAATGAAAATATGGACAAAGAATTTAAGAAAATTAGGAAAACAATAGATGAACACAAAGAGAATATCAATAGAGAAATGGAAATTACGAAAAGGAACCGAACAGAGCTGAAGACCACAGTAAGAGAAATTAAAAATTCCCTAGAGGTTTTCAATAGTAGATTGGAGCTGGCAGAAGAATGAGTGGACTTGAAAATAAGACAATTGAAATCATCCAGTCTGAGGAGCAGAAGGAAGAAACAATGAAGAAAAGTGAGCAGAGCTTGAGGAACCTGTGGGACACCATCAGGCATACCAGAATACATACTGTGGGAGTCTCAGATGGAGGAGAGAGAGAGAATATTCAAAGAAATAATGGCAGAAAACCTCCCAATTTTAACAAAAGACATGAATATATACACCCAAGACACTCGACAAAGTCCAAACAGCATAAACCCAAATAGACATATGACACGTCATATTATAATTAAACTGTTGAACACCAAAGATAAAGAGAGACTTCTGAAAACCACAAGAGAGAAGCAATTTGTCACTTACAAGGGAGCCTCGATAAGATCATGTGCCAATTTCTCATCAGCAACCATCGGGGCAAGAAGGCAGTTGGACGACATATTTTAAATGCTGAAAGCAAAAAACTGCCAACCAAGAATTCTATATCTGTGTATGGCAGGGGTAGAGGGATTGAGAAGTGACTGCTAAGGGGTAAGGGATTTTTCTTTTCAGAGTAAAGAAAATGCTCTAATATTGACTGTGGTGATGAATATACAACTCTGTGGTTATACCAAAAGCCATTGAATGTACATTTTAGATGGACTGTATGGTATGTGAATTTATCTCAATAAAATTGCTTTTAAAAAAAGAATTCTATATCTGGCAAACTGTCTTTCAAAAATGGAGAGATTAAGACATTCCCTGATTTTAAAAAGCTGAGGGAGTTTGTCACTGCTAGACAAACCCTACAAGAGATGCTAAAGAGAGTTCTATAGATTGAAAGGAAAGGACACTAGGCAATAGATTGAAGCCTCATGAAGAATTAAAGGTCTCCAGTGAGGGTAAAGACATGGGTAATTATAAATGCCAGAATGATTGTATTTTTGGCTTGTAATTCTTTTTATTTCCTACAGGATCTAAAAGGCAGATGCATAAATATAATGAGAAAGCCGTGGTTTTAGACTCATAATGTATAAACATGTAATTTGCGACAAGAATTACATAAAGGTAGGGGGACAGAGGAATAGAGGAACATAGTTTGTGTACACTATTGAAGTTAAGTTAATATCAAAGCAAACAAGATGGATGTTAAATGTAATCCCCAGGGTAACTACAAAGAAAATATCAGAGAATATGCAAACTCATAGAGACAGAGATTGGAGTGCAAACTGCCAGTGGCAGGGGCAGGGGGACTGAGGGGTTAATGCACAATGGGTGTAAGGTTTCCATTTGGGGAGATGGGAAACTTTTAGCTATGGAAGGTGGTGAGGGTACAGCAAGATAGAGAATGTGATTCATCCCACTGAATGGTGTGCTTGGGAGTGGTTGAGATGGGAAAGTATATATGTATATATGTTCCCCCAATAAAATAAGACTTTTTAAAAACTAATAGGACAATGACAATTAAATGCAATACATGATCCTGGATTAGATATAACAAGGGAGGACAGAAGGCTCAAAAGGACATTATTGGGACATCTGAAAAAATTGAAACATAGACTATAGGCTTTATATCAATGTTAAATTTCTCGAACTTGATAACTGCACTTAAGGCGAATACATAAGTGAATATCCTTGTTCTCAGGAAAAATCCACAAGTGTCCAAGGAGAATGATGTATACAACCTATAGTCAAGTGTTCAGAAAATGGACTGATATATATATATATATATATATATATATAGAGAGAGAGAGAGAGAGAGAGAGAGAGAGAGATGGATAGGCAGGTGGATTGATAGACTGATAGATGATAGATTGATACACAGAAAGAAAGAGTGATACTGCAAATATTGCAAAATTTAAAATTGGTGAGTCTGGGTATCTGGAGGGATAGAGGTATGTATGGGGTTTATATGCTTTTGTAACTATCCTGTAAGTTTGAAAGTATTTCTAAATTTAAAAAAAATTTTAAATAGTAAATTTCCAGAGTAGTTCTAGAAACGAGAACCCAGATTTTTTTTTTAAAAGAATAAGTTGTGTTGCTTCAGAGACCAGAGGCAGAGGACCCTCGTGGCCATGGCTGAAGGGGTCCTTTGAATGCCCCTGTGAGCTCCGGCACCTGTTCTTCTGACTTCTAAAAACATGACATCAGAAGCCACTCTTTGGTGCACTGAGGGCTTTCCTGTTTCCCAGAATCTCTAATTACTTTTCTTGGAAATATCTTGGGCTTTCATTGACAAAGCTCACAGCAAGAACGGTTAGCAGCCAGTAAACCTCAAGGGAGTTGGATAAGTGGGCCACAGATTCCACAATGGGAAAATGAACAGAGGTGATTAAGGAGAGCCACCCATTCTGAGTTCTCCTTCCTTCTCCATCTGCCAAAGAGCTGGTCTGGGGACTACTACCATCTCCCACAACTCTGTGAAAATGTGCTGCCTTTCTTCTCTCCCACCCATTTTCATTCTCCCTCCACGGCCCTTCCTTTCCATGGGGCAGGTCAGCATACCTCTAACCCTAACTTTCTGTCCGGATTGGAGTATTGTTTGAAAACCCTTTAATCACCCAGCTGCTCTACATGACTGCATGCAGAGCTCTTTATTTGAATATGAGCCCCAAAATATTATCAATTAGGAAAAGGAGGTCACATGTCAGTATGCACAGTGTACAGCTATTGATACGTAACAGATGGATACTCATTGATGATATAGGAATCTTTTAGTATAAGATTGCTTGAACGAAGCCGCGCTGAGTGTGGGTGTTTTTCCTAGGTGGTGCCAGAGCCTTAGGCAGCCTGCCCTACCTTGGCTGCCCCTTTACCACCCATAGGTAAGATGAAAGAATGACAGAAATGAGGAGTTTCCACCAAACGATCTAAAGTCCAGAGCAGAGTCATGTTTGGAAAATGGGTCAGAATGGACAAGGCGGTCTCTGCCTTTTAACTTCCCTTTCCCACACGGCCACTTCTGCTCCTCCTCTGAGACCCTCCTCTCGGCTGACTCTCTCAGGCAGTTATGTGCTCAGGGTTTCTGAACCCAAGCACTACTGGCATTCTGGACTAGATGGGGCTTTGCTGCAAGGACTGCCCACTAGATGCCAGGAGCACCTCCCCTGGCCCCATTGTGACAACCAAAAATGCTTCCAAGTCATTGCTGAATATCCCCTGGAAGAGGGCACAATTGTCCCTGCTTCGGGACCACTGCAATATCTATGCAAACCTGAGAGCCCAGTGAGCCCAAGAAGGCCCCAGAAGATTCTGCCGCATTGCACAGGGTAGAGAACGGCTGCTTGGCCAAATGTTGTTTGTTAGCACCAAACTTAGACCATTGTCAGATGCGGTGAGAGCCCAAATCAATCATTGAAACAGCCCCGAAGGGCATCTATTTCTCAGCACAGGGGAGCATGGTTGAACAGGTCCATTTTCTTTATCTAAATAGGGTCTTCAGTCGAAAGCATTTCTGAATCGCCAAGCCCTATAAAGAATCTCTGGTACCGTGAGAGGGAAAAATCAGAGAGGTGATAGTTCCCTGCTGTATTCACACATCTCCTTAAGCTTTCATTTACCCTCCGCAATAAAAAGCCGATGCCAGTCCTTTCAGGGCCTGCTAATGGGGTACATTTTCATATTTATCTGCCTGCACTTTGTCAGCGGCCTCTTTGGGGATGCTCACTGATTGCGCTCCAATCGTTTCCTGCCCCTTTTGAGAACATTAGGTATTAATTCAAGCCTGTCAAATCTTATATGATATATTCCATTCAGGAGCTAATACCTCATCAACCTTACCTGGCACTGGAAAATTCAATTTCTCAAGATACCAGCTGTTATCTTGGAGGCCTCGCATGTCTGTTTGGAACAGCTAATAGGAAATGTTCTTGCCGAGCTCATTTTTTTTTTTTTTTTTTGCAGCTGGTACGGTTCTATGAACTGTATGTAAAATGTACCTCAATGAATCTTAAAAATAAATGAAATGAATAAATTCAGGATATAATAATATAAGTGCTTCTTTGTTATCACCCTAAAACAACAAATAAAATAACCATACAATACAGAGATGCAAGTTAAAGGCTTTTTGAGACGACATCTCTGCGTGAAGGCTGCGGTGATATAGTTTAAAAAAGAACATTAAACTGTGGAGTGGTCTTTCACAAGATCAAAATCACATCCTGTTGCCTGCACCTCAGGACGCCTATCCAATCAACATCCATTTTTTTTAAATGGTTACAAAGGTTGAAAAGCCAAGCCACAAAGATACATTGTTGCTAATGGAATTAAAACTTTCCTAGCTCCTGTTACAAGGCCAAGATAATCTTCTCTCAAAGGCTCCAGAATTCTCCAGACCTTTCTGAGTTCAACTCCAGTTGTGAAAACACTCAACTTCATCATTTGACCTGGAGACAGGAAGGTGGTGATCATATGCAATCTATCAGCAGGTTACTAACTACAGTGATTTTGAAGAACTCATGAGCATCATAGATATTTCAGAATATCCTCAACAACTATAATCTCATAGAGAAAGATCTGGGGTGTCTTATGGATGACAGCATTTACAGATTCTGTTACTACTTTGGTTACCTGCATTCCTAATGGAAGGAAATGCTCAATTTTGGTTAGACGTCAGTGAAAATAAATATTTCTTTAAAATTTAAATTGACAGATCTCATGAATTCTATCCACACCACTCCCAGATTAGGAATCCCTGTTCTAAAGGACTGACATATTCCATTTCAACCTGAAGGGAAAAGCAAGGCAGAGTCAGGAAACATTTGGAAGACCACACGATCCAGGTTTCCACCCAGCATTTGCCCCTCACCTCTTTGAGATCATCCACTAAGTTTCCCCATTATTCATTCGGCCTTGACCTCAGAGGCATCCTTGCTTTTCCCTGAATATGGTCCTGCCTCAGGGCCTTTGCACTTGCTGATCTCCCTTCCTGATTAAACAAAAAAAGAAGAAGAAAATCTGCCTCCAGTTTCTGCCATAGCTGGCTCTGCCACCACCTTAAGATTTTTGCTTAAATGTCACCTTCTCAGTGAAGGCCTCCCTGATCTACAATTTAAAATTACGGTCTGTGCTGTGAGAGTTAACTGCAGTATGCCTGGGGTTGGTCTGAGCTGTTCTATGGAAATAACAAACGAGCCTGCATGGCACTGACCCCTAGCCAAGGCATGATACCTACTGCTTCCTAGTGCTGCCGTGGAACCATAGGGCCAAAGGAGTTTGCATTGTTGCATTGTTTGTTGATGATGGTGAGATTGACAGTCCTTGGAGGTCTCTGCTGTTAAGGCTGGTGACATAGCAGAGATATGCATGTGTAACTAGCAAAATATTAAAAACTGAGAGTATCTACCACTGCAAGCAAGACAGTTCCATCCATCTGCCCCATGGGATCTAAGCCCCCTCTCAATCAGAAGCAGCGTGGGCATCACCATCCCCAAATCCTCAAGACTGGGGATTGAACAATCATAAGGGGGAGAATGCATCTATGGACTAAAGTAGACTTATTATTACTCTAGCAATGGAAGAACTTGTAACATTGATATAAAGGCAGTGGCCACCAGAGGTTCTGCAGGGAGGGAGAGGGAAGAATAGGTGCAACGTGGGGCATTTTGGGGACATTGGAATTGTCCTGCATGACAATACAATGATGGATACAGGCCATTATACATTTTGTCAAAACCTATAAAATTGTACAGTGCAGACTATAAATCACGATGTAAACTATAAACCATGCTTATTGGAAATGCTTCAAAATGTGTTCATCAATTGTAACAAATGTACCACACTAATGAAGGATGTTGTTAGTGGGGAAAATTGGGGGCAGGGGAGGTGGGGTATATGGGACTCCCTTATGTTTTTGATGTAACATTCATGTACTCCAAATCTTCTTTAAAAGTAAAAAAAAAAGTAAGAACCCCAGCCAAGACTAGGGTCTCAAAAAAATTAAGAACACCTGGAGATGACTCCTGGTCCCAATGAGAGAGTGCCTCCTGCCACGTCCTTAGAGAGGGAGGACAAGAGGACCCCACGGCTGACCTGGGACTCCCTTTGGCTGTAACGCATAACCTACTCTTTAATGCTTCTTCTATATGGTCTCCTTTTCCTGTAATAAACTCCACATTTGGAAGCACCGTCATTTTGGGTCCTGTCAGTCTTCTTGGATAATTGAAGCCTATTTATTTGCCCCCCTTGGTGCACAATCCCTACCCTGACCCTCCCTCCCCCTCGACTCTGGCTTACCTGTCTCATGCACTTAGCACCACCTGACATATGAGATACTTTACCAACTTATTTTATTCATCCTATTAACATATTTACTTGTTGTGTTGCTTATTAGCTTTTGTCCTCCTCCCCCTGGGGGCTCCATGAGGCTTCTGGCCTGTTCTTATTACCGCGTGTCCCCATTGTCTGCACCACAGCAGACTTCCGAAAATCTCGGATGAATAAATGAATGACGTGAAGAAAGAAGCAGAGTACAAAACTCACTTGGCGTTCAAGGCTGTTTTGGCCCGGCTCTGAGGCTGAAAATCAGTGGAAAGATGGACAGTGGTAAAGAGTGTGTTCGCCTGCTGATTATACCCAAGTCAGTTACCATACGGGACAGAGAGGTTAGCAGAAAGCTGGCCGCACTGGGAATTGATGCACCTGATCTACATTGACTCGAAGACCAAAAACTGATGGCAACATGGGAATCCCAGTGGGTTCCGTGTAATATTTTGGGTAATCTAAGCACCTCTTAAAATATATGTGTATATATATATATATATAACATTTTTGTAAGCAAATACACATATATGCATATATATTTATATATCATTTTACAAATGTTTGTATGTATTGTGAGAATTTTGATTTTTACCCATAATAAAAAAAAAAAAAAACAACTGATGTCCGCAAAGGCCGCAAGTGCCTAGGAGTGTCCCTTTTTACCTGCTACTCCAGCCTCTGAAGGCAATGAAAGCCACCCAGGTGTGACGGCTCTTTCCGTTTCAGAAGCTTGTATGCTTCAGAGACTTCGCTTGAGGGATGGGGCCCAGAGGTCTGTGTGCGTGGCCCATCGAACTGCTCACCATCAAACTTCACTGCCAGCGTCTCAGCCTTTCTGGGCCCCTCCAAGGATCGCTGATGGAGAAATCACAGTTTAGCTTTGCATGCTGCTTACTGAGCACTAACCAGTCCTTCCGGTGCTCTAGGGCAGGCTTCTTAACCTCTACTGTGTATTATTTACTAAATATATCACACCCGCACCAACGCGGCCCCACAAGAAGGTGGTTTTGAATTTCAATTCAAGCTCACAGACCCCTGGTTAAAAGCCCTGCACTAGAGCCTTTCTCTGCTCCATGATTACCTGAGCTTTTAAAACACAGGGGGTGCTTTTGCACCCCAGCTGGGATTCTTTTTTTTTTTAAAGATTTTATTTTTTTATTTATTCATTTATCCCCCCCTTGCTGCTTGTGCTCGCTGGGTCAGCTAACCACGCCGTGCGGGCGGGCCTGCCTTCACCAGGAGGCCCCGGGAACCGAACCCGGGGCCTCCCATATGGCAAACGGGAGCCCTACTGATTGAGCCACAGCCGCTTCCCGCCAGCTGGGATTCTGAATCATCAGGCCTGAGAAGGGGTCTGGGGAATCAGTATTTTTTTAAATTCTGCATGTGATTTTACAGTTTGGGAACATCTGCTCTAAACTGTTAGACAGCATTTGTGATTTCAAAAATGATTTCCATAGCAAATTATATTCCTTTCTTTGGGATTATAGGGAAAACACCCATTGTTAAATGTCAGAGTGGTGAAACTCTTTCGGAAGATGCCGTACAGTTTGCTCAGGGATGATTTACCAATGCATGGCTTGGGGAGTTCCTGGTGTCTTGTCCCCGTCTTCCATTCACTGTTCCATTGTTGGAGCTTCCAGAGGAGGAGTAGAGAGACAAAGGCTAAGATGCACAAAAACGTACAATCCTATCGCTCTGCTCCACCAGCAATGCCTGGTTGTTACTCCTAAGTTGTTGGGGAAGCAGAGAAGAAGGCGGGTGGCGTATGATTTGTCCAAGAGTGAAATAGCTAATAATCAAAATAGCTGAAGCTAGAAGCAAGGTCTTTCCCCCAATGTGCCATGGTCCCTCCCCAGGACAAAGCTCTTTTCCCAACTCTGTGCTGCTACAATGAAAAACTGAAGGGGTAGGAAGTCACACAATTTACCTAGTGTGAGCAAACGAATCCGCATCAAGTTAGACAGCCTTCTGCTCACTTTGTGACTAAGCCACAGTTGAAAGTGACATCATCAAAGCTTTTCCCTCAACCCTCCCCACCCCACTCCCAGCTGATATTCTTCTGAAGCAGTTGAGGGGATCCAGTCTCACTGTCCATGGTCTAACCAGGCTTAGAAGGCAGCGGTGGCTGCAGCCAGCAGGACCGGCTCCTACGAGCCAGTGTGCACATGTGCCCAACTCTGCATTCAGTGATGTCAGCTTGGTGGCTTGATGGCAGTGCTTACACGACAAACATTGGCAAACACTACAAATCAGGTATTTGTATCTTTTTTTCCCAGGGAGCTGGATGTTCAACATTGACGGATCCACTACTGCTCAAAGGCCACTGTCCAGGCCAGAATAAAGCAGGCTAAAATTCCTTCTGTTGCCTCCGTTAGTCAGGTAAAGTGTTTGATGAAGTGGGTCCCCTATATTGAGAGCAGTGGGATATCAAAAATCACCCTGTTGTTCCATGGGGGGGCGGGGGGACAAGCCTCCTCACTCATGTCTGAGTCAGCCTTTTCATGGCTAATAAACTAACTCAAGGAAACTCATTATCCATGACTTTCTACTTAAAGAGGGCCATCTGGGCACTCTGACAAGCCTAAGAAAATGCAGGTTTACAGAAAAAGCTATTTGTGTTCATGACTTCTGCCAGCACAGGAAGAGGTTAGAAGCCTCATGTCAGACTAAAGTCATTCTCCCTCCTAAAGTAGCTGTCGCCAATCTTGCCCCATGGTAGAAATCACATGAGATGCAGAGATTCACAGCCCGAGGGAAATTCTCTGCCAGCCTCACTGGGCATCGCCAAATTCGGCATCCCGCCGCTGGTGGGGACCATACTAGAACAGCTGCCTTCTAGGCACAGATTATTGAAGTAAAGACAGAGATGCTTATTCATTAACCAGAGAAAAAGCAGTCATCATCGACCGGGCAAGGGACAGAGAGAAGAGCCTTGGAACCTGCCACATCAGGGTTCCCACTGGTCAAAGTCTTTCCAAATCTCCAGGTAATGCCTTCCCTGTAGCTGGTACTGGTACACATGTTTTGGTCCACCCCAGGAAAGGGACGTCCTCTCTTCTGCTGCTGAGTCTCCAAACAGCAGAGTGCACTTTCACAGAGCCCAACTAACATAGGAAGGGATTAGATTAGAACAATTTATTCATGAACCAAAGGGTTCGTGAATCACTAACTGTCGGTAGCTAGGGACCGCGCAGGAATTTTTTTTTGGAAGTTTTTCCATCGCCAGCAGTTTGACAGGAGCAGAGGGTAACTGAGAGAGCCACATTTGAAATCTGTTTCTACAGATTAATGCCAGTTCTGGACCGTGCAGGGAGGAAAATGGCTGAGGTGATGCTCTGGTTAAAAAAAGTCTCCCAAGGAAACCATTTGCACTTCAAATGCTCACTCTTAGCTTTGTGTGAGAACATCCCCGGGCTATGCTGGGGTGGCAGATGACCCCAGTGACTCTTGCTATTGAGTGTCAGTCCTTCCCAGTAAGATGTCTGTCACAGACAGTGTAGCTAGCCACTCAGCCTCAGCGGGGTTGGTGCCATCAGCCTCTTCCCGAGAGTGCGAGCTAGCTTGCATTTGTGCTGGGCCCTCCCTACTGTTTTCTCCTTATGACAATGGGTCTAAAGCACCGAAGAACACATCTTATCTGAGCTCTTGCAGGAGGCAAGCCAATGGATCCATTTGTGACCATGACCCTGGCCCTCAGACTGTCTTGGCAAGCCTTTGATTCTAGTAGAATCCACGCAAGCCAGCTTAAGTAAAAGGATAACGATCTCACGGAAGACTAAATTATAGAGCCAGGTTCTAGGAAGAGAAGGAATAAAGAAAACACTTTCTGGAAGCTTAGCGGTAGGTGTCCATGAATACTAACTCTAGCGACTGCCATTTTTGTGACTCTGTTATGTATTCTCTGAGTCTTTGTTTTGCTTGGTTCAAATTTCCCAGAGAAGGAATGTGAGTGGCCACTGGCAGCTCCAGGCCAACTACCCTAGGAACGCCGTCATTCCTGTCTCAACAGAGTGGGCAAAGGCTTCCCATCCTCAGGGCTAATAGCAGGGAACAAGGTAAGCTGTAAAAGGAAATTGGTCGTGGAAGACAGACCAGCATCTTTACTCAGTACCCTAACAAGCCATCCAGTAGTGCCATAGCCTGCAGGGGTTTTTGGTGTTTTTTTTCTTTAGGAGGTACCGGGGATTGAACCCCAGACCTGGTACATGGGAAACAGGCGCTCAACCACTGAGCTACACCCGCTCCCCTTTTTAAAAAAAATTTTTTTTCAGTTTGTTTCTGAATGAATGGCAATCTGGATTTGCACAAGATGAAATCTACCTCTGTAAATTACTTAAATTACAATTGTATAGACTGGTTCCAGCTCATGTGAAAAAATTTATCCCTGCACAAAGCCAAAGCAGCCAGCCCTTCTGTCATTTCAGCCATTCAGTAAGTTGACTCACTGTGGGGGGAACAAACTCAATTGACTCAAAACGGTTGATCTGGTGACCTAGAGACCCAGACTGAAAGGAACAGAAGAATCTGATGTTTGTGTAGCTAGATAATTTATCGTGACATTAAGTGTGGTTACGTCGCACTGTGGGGTTAGTATTTTTGCTCCTCATTGCTAATTCTAAATCAGGGGTCTGCAATCTTCTGCTGTAAAGGACCAGATAGTATATAATTTAGGCTTTGCAGGCCATATGGTTTCCGCCACAGCTACTCAACTCTGCCATAGTGCCAAAGCAACCACAGACAATATGTATACAAATGGGTGTGGCTGTGTTCCAATAAAACTTTATTCATAAAAGCTGGAGGCAGGCTGGATTTGGCCTAGTGGCCTATGTCGGCCAACCTCTGTTCTACATCATTTCTTCCCCTCCTCCCTCAAATACCAAGCTTCTTTGAAGTGCATGCCATCCAACCCTACTCCCACCACCCTTTCTTGTTGCAGGCATCACTACCCTCTGATTTTTCCACCTGTCTCTCCACCTGCCTTCTTTATCATTTATGCTTCCCGTTGTTCTTGGCAACTTTTCCACTTGTGGAGAAGACAATTCATTCTACATCCCTGCTTCTCTATTCCTTGAAGCCTTCACTTTCAATGATCTTTTCCTCTGTACCACTTAATCTACTCACTTTCTTATAGACTGCCATCTCCAGTAATCAAACTACTTCTAGAGTCTTGATTTTGAGCCTCAAACTAACCTCTCGCTAACTGCTATTATACTAGCTCCCTCGTTCTAATATTCCAGATACCAGCAGGTCTTTGACTTACTGAAGCCACTGGGACCTCCAATCCATTGGCCCTACCATTTTTCACTGTCCACCAGCCCTGCCCTCCCATGTCCTCCTACCCCTCCTTGCCCAGTTTAGACAACAATCATACCCTTGTATTCTACCCTTAGCTCCCTGGCCCCTCTTTCCCAGTTCTCCACCCATACCACCACTGAGTGTGGCTGAAGAAAAAATACAACCATGGCCACATATCTCAAGTGGGCACTCAGCACACCTAACAACCCAACCACCTTTCTCTAGTAAACATAACTGTTCTACTCTCGGAGACAACTACCTCACAGCTTTCCATCCTCTAACCTCCAGTCACCTCTATCTCCTCACTCTTATTGTTTCACTGGGAAAATAGTAACTACCCAGGCCTGTACTTCCCTGGCTGAAGTCCTCCTGAAGGCAGCTGCCTTCTGTGCTGAGGGCTCACTTTCTTGGTTTGTTTCTGAAACTCACTGAGGGGATCATGCTAGGTCTTCCCAAGGCTGGAAGGGAGAGAGCACTTGCAGATATGGGGTGGAATTTGCTAATATGGGGAGACAGTAATTCCCCAGGACTGAGAGGGGACTGGAGTTTTTATGGGTCCCAGAAACAAGGGCCAAAGTCCTCTTGTTATACAAGTCCTCTTCTCATACAACCTGTTGGGGAGGTAGCACAGCTTTAGAAGGAAATGCGACAGAGTCTCTCTATGGAGGCTGGGTCCCAGGCACTGGGGCCCTCAGCCTCAGCCAGAGCATCAGGTTATGTGGGAGCCTCGGAGCTTCCTGTCTCCAAGGAACCACGAGGGCCTGGACAACAAACATCAGCAGTGGCCACCTGGACCTAAGACCAGAGGGTTCTCCTTGAATGCTCTGGGCAACATAAGACCCTTGAGATCTCTGCTTAACCCTTTAATGGGGCCCGTATCGTGACTGAGGTTGAATTTCCAGCCACCAATTAAATTCATGTATTTGAACTTAAGGAAACGGCTCATTCCTAATATCCCATGTTGAAGAGCAAAATGCAGACCCTCTACATTGTATAATGCAAGACAGAGGAACAAATTACCCCCCCGTGGCTTCCCAAAGTCCCCTCCTATTTAAGTCAAGTGCTCAGAAAGTGGAATGTATGAAAAGCAGGGTGGTTAGAGCCCAGCATATATGATGGTAAATACTTAAGTTTCCAACTGTGAGATCACAAAGGTGTTTTCTTGAGCCAATGAAGCTTAAACACATTCGATATTAAAATTCCCAAACAGGCCTGGGGAACCATCTGATTTCACTGTTTTTTGGGGTGGTGGTGGAGCAGTAAATATCAAATCCAAAAAAATACAAACACCTTTTCAAAAGGGCCTAGAAAGTTAGAAAATCTCATATAGCCAGGAGCAAGGAAAGAGGCCTTGGGTGGGGACGAAAGTGAGCGGAAATCAGTTTGACTTGCCTTGGCCTCACAAGGGATTTTCCCAAGTAAAGGGCACAAAACCAACCTTGTCAAATCAGTGAGACCTGATTGTCTTGAAGGAGCCTGAAGATCTTGGCATGGTGTACTAGGCACTGGAACGTTCTACTCCTTGGTCACATCGTGGAGGCCGCAGCATGATGGCTGAAGCCCTTTCTGTACAGAGAGGACCATGCCAAGGATTTTTACCACATTCCTCATCAAGATGAGTTCAAGGCAGAAGCTAAACTTGAGCTTGACTTCCTCAGCACCAGCCCAACCCCTGAAGGGTGGGACTGGCGTAAGACACAGGACATCATCAGACAATCAGGCGGGAAACCAGAGTATGGAAAGTGGGCCAGGGGCAGAAGGGAGGCCCAGGGGACTCCGGTCCCCCTCTGGGCTTCGTTCTCCTGGGTGTGGAAGAGACATCACAGATTAGCACTCAGGGGTAAAGAGGGCTTGAAGGAGACCCCAGGCTCAGATGAGATGGCAGCCCTGGCTAACACCTCAATTTCAGCCCAGTGAGACCCTGAGCACACGACCCAGCCACACAGCCCCTGAACTTCTCACAGAAACTGTGAGATAACGCATTTATGTTGTGTTGTCACTAAATTTGTGATAACTTGTTACACGGCAGTAGAAAAGTAATGCAGCAAGAAAGAAAAGACAAAAGACATACTCAACTAGCAAATGAGCAGCTGGGCAATGTTTGTGCAGAGCCCGCACAGCTGCCCCTCTACCCCACCAGATTCTGGGAAGGATTTTGCCACTGACAAAGTCAGCCCCAGCTGGGCTTGGGCTGACAAGCAGGAGTGGTTCTGAGCTCACCCAGCATCGCGGGGCAGGGCAGGGCTGGGCTGACCACCTCCCCAGAGGGCACCAAGTTTGGTTGATCTGATCGAGGAAAGGGCTGCGTGACGTCCAGGGCTAAACCTGACTCAGCCTCCCAAAAGCACACGGGCCACCTCCACTCTCAAGACCAGCTGGGAAATTTTGCAGGGGGTTTAAGGACCCATGGAGCAGAGCTCTGGGATCAATTGAAGGACGGTTAAGAGCTCTGCCTTCCGAGTCATACTCTGACTTCCCCATCTCTTGTGTGACCCTTTGAAAGTTTTAATTCCTCTGAGCCTCCACCTGTAAAACAGGGATAACAGAGCCTAAGAGTTTGGAGGAAAGCTTGTAAATCACCAATGCACGGTGGCCAGCGTTTAAGCCCTCTCAAACAAGGCTGCCCTGATCTTCCTCTAAAGCCCTGACGCTGGGCTTTCACCATAGGATAAAGCTCCAACCCCGTGCCCCACAGCGCAGCTAAGCACACTCGTGGTCCCTTGTGTCGGAACCCCTGGAGACTGCCTAATAACTGACGGCTCTGCCGGGCCCGTGGAGTGGCAGGCCACTTAATCCCTTCTGCCTGTCAATCAGCCCGGCCACATCACGAACCAGGAAAACTCAGACCCCCTTCCCCTTCCTCTTGCTTACTTCTTCATTGGAACACAAACTGTGTTAGAGATGGTACCAGCTGGTCAGCCTCTCTACTCACTAAAACCAAGAGAAATACAGGAAGACGACCATGTGGGACTGCTTTACCAGTCCGTGCTAAGTTTGCAATCTAGAAAAAGACAAAATAATGGCCATTTTTAAAAGCTGGTTTCCCGAGGCTAAATATTTACCCATCATTCATGAAGGTTGGGTCTATCAAACATCACTTAACCAGCTTTAATGCTAGAATTTTGGGGGTTGTGCCAGGTCACGATGATAAAGCATCCAAAGGTACACGCTACTTAAGAATCTAATCACATTTAGACTAAAAAAAAAAAAAAACAGTCCCTCTATTTAAATTGAATCTTTTTTTAAGCATTGCTAAGCAGGTCATTTGAAATTTTCCTAAATTGCCCTCAGGGAAGTGGTAGGGGTATTTTTCCCATTTGCACCGATGACCATCTATTACATGGATTTGCAGAGTGGCTAATTGCCTGGAACACTTCCGAAGGAAAATGCTGTCGGAGGAATTCTGTCACAGCCCTGGGTTAACTCAGTGGATCTGGCTGAGGCGAGATTAACAGAAGCAAGGGTCAGCTGGCTATATCACACCTGAGAAACCATGCTGTTTTTAAATTGGTGTTTTCAAGAAGGGAGCTATAGCAAAACGCCTCCAGCTACTTACTCCTTAGCAAAGATTCCCCGAATCGAGCAGAAGATCCAGGAAGCCAATATCTTTGCCTATCTTGTTCACAGCCCTGGGCACTCATTAAATATTTCCTGAATAAATGAATTAATGAAACCAAATGAATTACCCAGTGGCAGGGCGCTGGTGGTCATTAGCGATCTAAATTCTTAGCAGCTGTAAATGTAAACAAGCTCAGAAAGAAAAATAAGAACAGGAGCAAGGAGATGAGGCCTGTAAAGTCACACTGAATTACTGGGTACATTGCAAACGAGAGAAGGAAACCCAATGTTGATGAAATCTATCACTACTAAGTTTTCATTCCTGAATGGAAATTTCCAGAGCCTAAGCTGTAAACCACCTTGCTATGGGTCATTTACAAGGAGCAGGACTTTTGCTACGTGGCGGCAGTGCCATCTGCTGGGCAACTAGTTGGATATTTCAGGACAATATTCTGGCTTTGCTTTATATATAATAATAAATATAGCAAATTAAATTTAAAATCACAGAAAATTATATTGGAAATCTCTTTGGAGATCATCTAAGCAATATGTCATCTTATAGAGATTCTCCTTAAGTAAGTACTCAATGGAGCCCCCAAATTCATCTGAGAGAGAAAACGGAAACTTCATCCATTGTTACTAAATTATATCACAGGTCTCGTGTAAATCAGACCCTGAAAAGCAGTTCAAATCCATTCATATGCGCATCTGAGGAGTGCCCAATAGAACTTTCTGCAATGTTTTATATCTGCACTGTCCAATACAGTAACCACTAGCCGCATATAATGGTGACTGAATAATTGAAATGTGGCTGATGAGACTGCGGAACCGGATTGTTAATATTCTCTAATTTTTATTAACTTACATTTAAAAAATAGCCAGTGCAGGGCTTCTCAGCCTCAACACTACTGACATTTTGAACTGGGCAATTCTTGGTTGTGGGAGGCTGCCCTGTGCACTGTGGGATGTTTAGCAACATCCCTGGCCTCTACCCATTAGATGCCAGAAGCATATCCCTCCCCCCAAGTAGTGACAACCAAAAATGTTTCCAGCCATTGCCAAATGTCCTCTGGGGGGAAAAATAGACCCTGGTTGAGAACCACTGAGCTAGTGACTACTGTATTGGACAGCACATTTCTAGAACACGCTTAATATGTATATGGCATTTGGGTAGAGCAAAAGAACTGGCCTCTATCCCAGAACTGTTGTCGTTTTGTCATAAGAACAGTAGAGATTGAAAAAAATAATAATAAGGCAGGCATAGACAAAGGAAGGTCTTCCTTCTTTATCCTCCCATGTAATGGAGATGAAGCCAGAATAGCAATGTTGGAAAAATCTGCCCCAGAAAAACTCAGCAGGTTAGCACTGGAGAACCTATTTTCTAATCTGGCTTCCCTATTCTGATTATGAGTATTTGGACAAATTGATCTCCCTGAGTGAGTCTCCGTGTCTTTCCTGGAGACGGGCACCCACCCAGTAGGGTCATTATCAGGGTTAAATTAGACGAAGCATAAGCATTCTTGGCTCAGTGCTTCTCATGTAGTAGATGTTCAAAACAACAGTTGTTGTTTTAGCCACCCTCTTTCCAGGCATGGGGAAAAGAGTCTTCTAGCCTTCCAACCAATAATACAAAAATCTCCAGGGCATTTTGATTGAAAATAAAAATCTAATTGGGGGAACAAACAACAACAAAAAAAAAAACAGCCAAGACCTACAATCCCAATTTTATTTTACAATTCCACTGGTCATAGCACTCAATCATGTTCGCCTTTGCCTCTTGTTTGTGAACATTTAAATGTGTAGAAGAAACCGTTTCAGCTCCTCTGGTAGGATGAGTCCAGTGATCTTATGATGCTGCCTGATTCCGAAGCATTTCCGAATTCTCAGGCGGCATAACTGCATCAAAGAAGGGGGCCCTAGAGAAAGGTCACAAGACAAGTCACACATTTATGTTATGGATCTAGGATTTGTTTTCCTTTTCTTCTTCTTTTTTTTAAAGCATACAAGATATACAGCATTGTTGTAAGGAAATAATATGGTACCATTTAAGACCATTTCCAGGGTTTTCTGTTTGTTTTAGGAAGCATTTTTAGGCCACATTCTCTTTCTTCTGGTATCTAATTGAAAATGAGTCTGTTAGGTTTTAGTGTGGAAAAGAATGAAGGACACACAAAGCTGAGCCTCCCTAACAGAGGCTTAAGAAAGCTAATTTTGGAATTACTCAGCTACACGAAATTTCCAAAAATGAGAATAAAATTCATGTTTAATGGCTTTTTCTTCTACCTTAAAAAAATAAGTTCATATTTCTAGATGCAAAAGTTTTTTGTTTAGGAATTTCAGCAATATTAAGATCTTCAAATCTAATGAGCTGCCAGTGAACCAAAAGTGTATATTACTTTATGAAGTCATCTTTGCTTTGCTATTCTGTATTCAGAGCCTATCCCAGTGGGTCAACACAGAGGTGAAAAGTGGGCTCGCACCACCCTCGCCCAGGCAACCAGCCCTGCCTTTACATCGTACTCAGTGGTTCTCAAAGGGAGGAGGAGGGGATTTTACTTTTGCCCCCAGGGGGCGTTTGGCAATGTCTGAAAACCTTTCTGCTTGTCCCATCTGGGAGGGTGCTACTGGCATCTAGTGGATAGAGCCCAGGGATGCTTCTCAACACCCTACAAGTCACAGTACAGCTTCACCCCCGCCCCTCGCCATGGCAAAGAATGATTCAACCCAAATGTCCATAGTGCTGAGGCTATGGATGGGGAATAATTGTCCCTGCCCCACCTCCTGCCCCAAATTGTGATGGGAATTCTCTTTTGGTTATTAAAAAGGCAAAAAAAAGCAAAACAATATACTCAAGAATTCTATAAAGCAGTAGTCTTCAATCCTGGCTGCACTTGAGAATCACGGGGGTAGGGAGGGCTTTAAACTACACAGATACTGGATAGTGGATACTGGCCCCACTGCCCCAGAGGTGCCATTTCAATGATTCTTGGGCATGGGCATGCATCTGGAGGTTTTCAACGTGCCCCGGGTCATTTTATTGTGCAGCCAGGGTTGAGAATGCAACTAAAAGGATAGTATACCCTCTATTTTCCTAATGTGTAACCATAAGCTACAGGACAAACTGGGTTATGTATTTCCCAGGTGACAGAGAACAAGGAGAGCTAGAAATACACACAAACACAATCAAATACCTAAATTCAGTATTTTAAACCAGACCCGGACAGCAGGACCCTGTTGGAATTTAGGGAACTTTCCAGATCAGGTCGCGTGCACTCAAGGCACATAACTAAATGAATACGGAAAGCACAGTGTGGGTAAACTGATGGGTATGTAACCTTACAGAGGAAGGTTGAAGGATGTGACTAATAGATTAAATGTACTAGAGATGCTGTCAGGGGCCACCGTGGGAGGTTCTGATAAAGGATTGTGGAGAACAAAACGTCAGAGCAAGCTGATAAAGAATTATTAGAGAACAGAACGTCAGAAAAGGACACCTGATAAAGAATTATGAAAAGCAGGGCATCACAGGAAGCCTGATGTACCAATTCATGCAAATCGAATACCTGCTGACTGTTGACTAAGGGTAGGATTATGTATGACAACAATAGCTTTAATAGCCCCTAAGTAGAGCTGAGAATCCACTGCAGTTTGGTAGTCATTTGTTGGGTACCTGCATGCATTCAGGGCATTTGCTTCGCTCAATAAACAAATCAGCTAATTCCATCTTTATGGATTGGCATATTCCTTTGGGTCTCGATTTCTTCCCATCCCCCACCCCCCCAACAACACTCAGGATGTTTTGCTTTACCAAAGCACAGCCTTGGGTGGCTCCGGTCCGGCTGGGTGGAGACAGCCATTTTTAGTTGTCATTGCATCCATGAGCAAACACTATTTTAAATGCTTATCAGGGGGTGGGTTGGTAGTAGTCCTGAAATCCCTCAGGGATTCCCACCAACAAAGCAGCTATGATGGGAAGGAAGAACGGGATATCCTACTTCTCCTAAGGTAAGGTAAGGGCTTTGCATACCTTTGGATATGCAAAGCCTAACTCCAAACACGGTTGGATTTCACTTAACATTTTCCTGCCCCTTCCCCATCGACAGAGGAGAGTGTTTAAAATTCATTCCTTTTCCTGGGTACAGAGAAACAGGTGGCCTGGAGCAAATGTGATGGTGGAGACACCAGGGGCACAAACTGCTGCTTTCGATCAGTGGAGATAGCTTTCTGCAGTTGCCTGGCCCCATTTCCCGTGGGGTTCCAGCCCACTGAGAAGTGACTTCAGCAGAACCCCAAAAATGACTCATAGAGGCAAAAGAGGCGGTGATTCGCCCCAGCAGCAGGAAACACTTTATAAGCCAGTGGGATCAACATGCAATATGGGAAAGAAAGGAATGAAAGGCGACATAGGTTCCTAAAATGGTTTGGGGAAATAAAGTGGAAGGGAAAAGCCAATGAAGGAAATGAGATAATCCTATGAGATTATTTGGCAGGGCAAGGGGATGTGTGTATGTATATATACACAGTCTGCGTTAAGTATATACATACACACATATATTCCTCTATATGCCCATATCCCGGCTTTAGGGGACTTGCACTTTCAACTGTCAGTCTTTTTCTCCATAAAAAAATATTTAAAAGGATATGTTACAACTGTGTTGATATAAAAATGAATATAGTCCAGGTTGGATTCTCTTCATATTTTCTCTTGATTTTAAAAGAAATGAAAACACTTCCAGGGGCCCCTCCAAACATCGTGCTAAGGGTGCTAAGGGCACCCTGCTAAGCACCCTGCCTCCAGGGCCTGATGGAAAAGTCAGTCCCATATATAAAGAGAGCAGTTTTTGAAAACAAAGAATTGTCAAAAGGCAGGGTGAACTGTCCTGGGCTTGTCCCTAAGGTCAAAGAGTCGCTATTCCTTGTGCCTGGGGTCAGTACAGGCCTTGTTTGGGGTGCCCCAAGGTAGGGGCTTGGCCGCCAGTGCCCTGGGGCAGTGGGAGTGGGAGGAAGGAAGATTCCACAGAGCCATTGACAATTCTGCCAAGAGCCAGCCGGGATGCATGCTGGGAGCAAATGACCCGATACAGAGAACAGAATCCTTCTGGTAGGCAAGCCTGCTTCAAAGCCCCAGGACCCCTGAAACTTAACACTGTCCACCGTCTGGGGAATCAGGTGTCTCCCCGACCTGAGGGGCCTTGCTTCCCCCCCCCCCCCCCCCCCCCACCCTGCAACCCAGGGCAGGAGCATTAGGATGTATTTATGGAGGAGTGGACACTTAGTGCTGATTAATTTCCAAGAGCAAATGTCTTCAGATTGGTGTGACTCATTAAAGTAATACCGCATGCTCTTCATTGGCTGCATTCTTACACCCAGATACCAAGTGCTTCGGTTTTCTACCCATCTGTAGTACACTAAGAATGGACAGCCTGAGACACCGTACAACCCCAGAGAGGCTTCTGCTTCATCATTCTAAAATAAATGTCAGATAACTTTAGTAATAGATTTTTAAAACAATAGCTTAATTCTTTGAAACCTGCATGTCCCATACATGACTATTAGATCATCCACGCCAGCCTAGCTCCAACACGCCCAACAGTGGCATGGTTCCTTACTATCCAGCCAGGACTATACATCGCAAATTACTAAATTGTCAAAACCTGCCCACATATGGCGATGGCAGAGCATAGTTTTCTATAAGATCAGGAGCCAGCACTAAGCAAGTACCTGCCTCCCACTAGGGCCGCAGGAGTCTCTACGGGTTGAAGCCTAGGTCGGACAAAGGAGAAGCAGCACCTGTTCTCTGCAGGAAGAGCTTCGTCAGGGGGCTCTCAGGAGGCACCAGCTCCACAGGACGTTTGCCTTCCGCGTTCTTAGCATGGGTGTCTGCTCCAAAGTCCATGAGCAGGCAGGCCAGCTCCCCACTGGATGTCCTAGCCGCTGTGTGAAGAGGGGACTCCAGACCTTTGCCTTGGTTCACGCTGGCTCCTAAGCAGTTGCAAAAACAAGAACAAAAGGTGGTCAGGCAGCCACACAGCAGAGTCCAGCCCTGTGCCCGCCCAAAGTGCTGAACCTCAACATTCCCCCGGGAAAATGGATCTACAGCTGGCACAGCAATTCGCCCAAGAAAATAGGAACTGGTTTCCATTTAAGAATCGGGGCAGGGGGAGGCAGGGATGCCAAATTACAGTGTGGCTGAGCCTATAGCATGAGCTATGGCACTTGAAGTTAAGAACTCACCTTTGAGCAGTACACATAGGCACAATACATAAGAAAAACCCTAGGGGTGTGAAGGCTGCACATTCGCTATTGATGGACCTGAGTGAGGCTAGATGGTACAACCCCATCCACACTGGGCGGCCAAATTCACACACCGGGCAGCTGCCATGGGGTTTAAAACTTAGGGCCCAGAAATTGTGTGACTTGGACTATGAAAAGACATCAAGTTGTGGGGGCATCTCATAGATTGGGGTGGTCAACTCTAAGATCACAGGGCAGGGCCCAAAGTCATCGTCCTCAAGAGTAAGGCAAATTGCTCAGACCTTCCCCACCCAAGTCCATGCCTCTGCTCTCAGCGAACCCCCACCCCAGCTCACATCTTGGCTCTCACTGACTTGTGGGGACATGTGGCTTTGCCTGTGCTGCTGTCCCTCTTGTAAAATGGGAATCTCTAGCCAGTCAACAAATGCTACTGTTCTTGGCTTTGTGAGGGAGGCCAAATCTGGCCCTTTCGTGGCTAGGGGTTTAAAACTGTAGCTAGGGAAATAGAACATAGACATATTATTTAAAAGAGGGAAAGAGAGAAGCAGAGAGGAGGACAGAGATAGAGGGAGGGAGAAAGAAGAAGGGACTAGACTTCGGGAAGATGGAGGATCAGCAAGGCATAGGACTCACTTCTCTCCCAGAGAAATAGCTAGAGGACAGACAGAAACTGTTCTAGTGCCTAGGACACCAGGGGAAGGCTGGACACCACTAAGAAGAGAGAGGGTCCATCTCCCCACCCGCAGAAAAGAGAGCAGTGAGTCCTCTGGCCCCTGGCCGGTGGCTACAGACTGAGTGGGTCACAGGGGTCAACTTCCCCAGGAAAGGGGAGAAGGAGGGGCTCAGCTGATGGCCCGTCTGGCTTCTGGCCACTGAACTTGGTCTGCGGCTTCCAGGCTTGGTGGAGCTGCAACGTAGTTCTCTCTGGGAACCCACAGGGAAAGAACAGAACTGCCTTCTTAAACACCCTCCCTACTGACCTGCAGTGGTTTCTGAATGAAAATTTAATTCGTCCCTGGGAAAAGGGAGGGTGCGGCCAGCAAACGACTTCTGAACAACTTTGATTTGCTAGGCTTGGCTCTGACTCTGAATAGCCTGCCCGGAGGCGGAATCCCCTAGAACACTGATTCTACACTGCCCACCTGGGTGGAGTTCCAGTGAACACATTCCCCTCCAAGTCTGCGTGGAGAAGTCTGAGGAAGATTGCCATCTTCTGGCAGATGAGGAAAGTGCACACAAGAAGGAAAAAGTGAATAAATAAAAGAGGTTTTTGGGTATCTTTACTGACCCCCTCCTCAAGGCCCCTGGAAACTAGTCTGTACGCCATTACTGGGTCCATGGCCCTGGTCTGAGCAGTTAAACAGAGACAATCCTAAAGACCTAGAACAAGTTGAACCAAGAATCAAAGAATAGTAGCAACACGCAACACTAAATCCCTAGGCAAGAGAAAGAAATCAACCATCAGAATAAACTCATCATCATAGTCAGATGCCTAGACATCAACAAAAAATTACAAGCCATACTAGGAAAAAGGAAGTTATGGGTCAGGCTAAGGAACCAAACAAAGCTCCAGACAAGACACAGGATTTGATGTTCATACAAATCTCCTAAATCAAATCAAGGAGTTGAAGGACAACATGGCTAAAGAGATAAAAGGACATTAAAGAAGACACTGGGTGAACATAAAGAAGAATTTGAAACCTTGAACAGAAAAATAACAGAGCTTATGGGAATGAAAGACACAAAAGGTGAGATTAAAAACACGCGAGAGGCATACAACAGATTTGAAATCACAAAAGAATCAGTGATATAGAAGACAGAACAGCTGAAAGTGAAGGGAGAGAAGAACAGAGAGAAAAGAATGGAAAAAATTGAGCAGGGACTCAGGGAGATGAATGATAGCACAAAAACATACAAGTCATGGGAGTTCCAGAAGGAGAAGAAAAAGGAAAGGGGGCAGAAAGAGTATTTGAAGAAATAATGGCCAAAAATTTCCCAACTCTCATGAGAGACATGAATATACAGGTCCAAGAAGCACAGCGGACTCCAATCAGAATAAATCCAAGTAGACCTACTCTAAGACAGATACTACTCAGAATGTCAAATGCCATAGGTAAAGAGAAAATTCTGAAAGCAGAAAGGGAAAGGCAAAACATCACATACAAGGGGCGCCCAGCAAGACTTTGTGCATGTTTCTCATCACAAACCATGGAGGTGAGAAGACAGTGGTATGATATAATTAAGATATTGAAAGAGAAAAACTGCCAGCCAAGAATTCTTTATCCAGCACAATTGTCCTTCAAATATGAAGGTGAGTTTAAAGTATTCACAGATTAAGCAGAAACTAAGAGAGTTCATAAACAAGGATCTGGCTCTGCAGGAAACACTAAAGGGAATTCTGCAGCCAGAAAGGAAAAGACAGGAGAGAGAGACTTGGAGGAGAGTGTAGACATGAAGACTATCAGAAAGAGTAATCAAAAGGGTAAAAAGACATACAAAAACAAAATATGACATATGAAACCCAAAGGATAAACTGGCTGAAGTAAAGCATTTACATTAATAACATTGAGTGTTAATGGATTAAACTCCCCAATCAAAAGACAAAGACTGACAGAATAGATTAAAAAAATATGAGCCATCCATATGCTGTCTGCAAGAGACTCACCTTAGACCCAATGATACAAATAGGCTGAAAGTGAAAGGATGGAAAAAGATACTTCACAAAAACAGTAATCAAAAAGAGCAGGGGTAGCTATAATACTATCAGGCGAAACAGACTTTAAATACAAAAAAGTTATGAGATGCAGAAGGTCATTATATACTAATAAAAGGGACAATCCATCAGGAAGGAGTAACAGTCATAAACATCTATGCAACTAACCAGGGTGCCCCAAAATATATGAGGAAAACTCTGGCCAAAGATGAAAAGAGAAACAAACAGATGTCTCTACAATAATAGTTGGAAACTTCACCATGCCACTCATGTCAATAAATAGAACAACTACTCAGAAGATCAACATGGAGAGAGAACTTAATATTATAAATAAGCTGGACCTAACAGACATATACAGACATATACAGAACATTACACCCCAAATCAGCTATACACTCTTCTTTTTTTTTTTTTTTTTCCCAAAAGCACTGATTTTATTTATACAGAGTCCTGACAACTTCAGGGGTAGGAGTAGTGGGAGAGGTTCCTTTTTCAATCCAATCCTCCCTAGTATTGGTTTGTTTTTACCAAACCCGTAGGCAAGTGGCATCATGGATTCGGTAAACCAATTACAATGTTGTCTCTCTAGTCTCTCTCTGCTAGAGCAACAAGGTGAGCATCCATCTCTGCTTCTGTAAGAATCCTGAATTTAGGATTTTCAACTGTAACTACTCCAACTTCTATTTCTGAAGGTTTGAAATCAATTGATAGAACAGTAGACAGGCATGTAATTGCAGTTTCTACTGTCTGTTCAAATGTCCAATCAAATTTCTTCTTCACTTTTTTTTCAAGGAAGCTGGTTGACTCAGTTTGTTTAACTCCTGCTGCAGTGGCTTTAAACCCACAGTAGTAACCTGCAGGCTCACACTTATACACCTGAGGGCCTTGTTCTTCATCTATACCAACTAAAATCATACAACAACCAAGGGGCCTCATTTCAGCATTCTGTGTGTAGACCTGAGAAATATCTGCAATCCGTTTACACAGCATGTCCACAGGAATCTCATAGCCATACTTGTATTTCCAATTAGCTGCCTCATATCGTGCCCTCTGTACCTGGGATCTGCTGTCAGCTGTCATTCCTGTCATCACACAGCCAATGTTTTCAGTTATCTTGAATAAGTGAGTCACTGTGCTGGAATCCAATAATTTGTCAGGTACTTTCTTCTGTGTGACAATTACTGCACAGTCTTTTCCTCTGACAGCTACTGATGTAAGGCCACCTTGGTTAATAGCCTTAAAAGCATATTCTACTTGGTAGAGGCGGCCCTCAGGTGAAAAAATGGTAATGTGACGGTCAAAACCAGCGCTGGAACCACGGGACATGTTGATGCGCCCACTACTTCAAATAGAGCCGCTGGGGACCCCCAGCTCCCGTACTATATACACTCTTCTTAAGTGCTCGTGGTTCTTTCTTCAGGATAGACCACAAAACAGGTCTCAATAAACATAAAAAGACTGAAATTATACACAGCAACTTCTCCAATCATAATGGAAAGAAGCTGGAAATCAATAATAGGCGGGAAAGGGGGAAATTTGCAAATATATGGAGGCTAAACAACACATTCGTAAACAATCAGTGGGTCAAAGAAGAAATTGCAAGACAAATCAGTAAATATCTCGAGATGAATGCAAACAAAAACACAACTAACTTATCAAAATTTATGGGATTCAGAAAAAGCAGTACTGAGAGGGAAATTTATAGCCCTATATGCATATTTTAAAAAAGAAGAAAAGAGCTAAAATCAAAGACCTAATTGAATACCTGGAGGAACAGCATACCAATCCCAAATCAAGCAGAAAGAAAGAAATAACAAAGAATAGACCAGAAATAAATGAAATTGAGAAAAAAAACAAAAACAATAGAGAAAATGAACAAAAGCAAAACTTGGTTCTTTGAGAAGATCAATAAAACTGACAAACCCTTAGTTAGACTAAGAAAGAAAAAAAAGAGAAGATGCAAATAAATATCAAGAATGAAAGGAGGACATTACAACTGACCCCACAGAAATAAAAAGGATCATAAGAGGATTCTATAACAAATTGGACAATCTAGATGAAATGGGCAAATTCCTAGAAACACACAAACAGCCAACACTGACTCTGCAAGGAATACAAGAACTCAACAAAACAATCCTAAGTAAAGAGATTGAATCAGTCATCAAAAATCTTCTAACAAAGAAAACTCCAGGACCAGATGGTGTCACAGGTGGGTTCTACCAAACATTTAGAGAAGAATTAATACCAATTCCATTTAAACTCTTCCAAAAACTTGAGAAGGGAAAACTGCCCAACACATTTTATGAAGCCAACATCACTCTAATACTAAAGCCAGATAAAAAGACTACAAGAAAAGAAAATTACAGACTAATCTCTCTAATGAACACAGATGCAAAAATTCTCAACATAATGCTAATATAATCCAACAGCATATTAAAAGAATTATACACCATGATCAAGTGGGTTTTATTCCTGGTATGCACAGGTGGTTTGACACAAGAAAATCAATCAATGTAATACACATTAATAAATCAAAGGAAAAAACCACATGATCATCTCAATTGACTCAGAAAAGGCATTTGACAAAATCCAGCATCCTTTCTTGATAAAAACACTGAGAAAGATAGGAATAGAAGGAAATTTCCTCAATATAATAAACAGCATATATGAAAACCCCACAACCAACATCGTACTCAATGGGGAACGGTTAAAAGCTTTCCCAGATCAGGAATAAGACAAGGATGCCCACTGTCACCACTGTTATTTGACACTGTCCTAGAATTTCAGCTAGAGCAATTAGGTAAGACAAAGAAATAAAAGGCATCCAAATTGAAAAGAGGAAGTAAAACTCTCACTATTCACAGATGACATTATCTTATACTTAGAAAATTCCAAAATGTCTACGACAAAGCTACTAGAGTTAATAAATGAGTTCATCTAGGGTATGTATAACATAGAAATTTTGGTGGTGGATGAAGATTGTGGTTAATAGTATGGCTATAAGAATGCCCTTCTTTTACAAAGTGTTAAGAATATGGTGATACACTGGAAAAGTACAACTAATATAACTTATGGATGATAGTTAAGAGTGATATTCTGAAAAAATATCTAATAAAAAAATTAAAAAATAAAAAAGAGTGATATTCTGGCAGTCTGATATTATTTATGAATTCCAAAAAGAGATATTGATTATGTTTGTAAACTGCTCTGTTCCTCTGGGACCCCTTCAAATGTATTAAATTCAGAGGTTTCACTTTTACTTTATTAAATCAAGATTAGGGCTTTGATTTGACCACATCATTAGGGCAACTCAGAGTTGAGTCCCCACCCCCTTGGTGGGCTATATAAACAGATAATCAAGGAGACAGAGGTAGTAGATACACAGAGAAGAACACAGAGGAAGAGAGACAGCTCCATGGACATGGCAGAGGCCCCAGAAAAAGAGATGAGCCTAATAGTTTGCAGCTGAAGAGAACAGAGCAGCTGAGAAGCCCTGAGAGACAAGCCTTATGCCAGCCTACAGCTGAGATAGGAAGAAGCTGGGACCACGAAGCCTTAAGAGGAAGAGGAAGGCTGAACCCTCACAGACATCACCCACCATCTTGCTTCAACACATGGCAACAAAGTTTGGGTGAGGAAGTAATTTTGAGTTGGACTCTTTAGGGCCTTGTAACTGTAAGCTTCCATCCCAAATAAATACCCTTTGTAAAAACCAACAGACTTCTGGTACTTTGCATCAGCACCCCTTTTGGCTGACTAATACAGATATTGTAATATTTTTGCAGCAATGGCAAAGAAGATATATCAATTCTAAGACACAGCTATAGGAGCGTATAAGGGGATGTGGGAGTTTTCCTTTTGGAGTATTGAAGTGTTCTAAAATTGACTGAGATGATGACTGCACAACTCTGTGATGAAAATGAGAGCCAGTGACTGTACACTTTCAATGGACTACACAAAATGTGGGGCAGTATAACATAGGGAATCCAGTGGTGGAAGATGATCCATGGATAACTGAACAAACATGAGAACGTTCTCTCATGAACTATAAGAAATCCATAATAGTAACATGGGGTGTAATAATCAGGTAGGTTTGGGGGGGGGGGAATACACCAAATATAAGATATGTGCTATAGTTAGTAGTAATATTTTGATGATGCTCTTTCATAGTTTGTAACAAATGTTTTACAACAATGCAAGGTATTGGCGGTGGGGAGATCTATGGGAGCCATGTATGATGATATGCATGCTTGCTTTTATAAGTTCACAACTTTTACTATATACTTATTGTTTATGTCTGTTCATGTATGAATGATACACTTCAATAAAATTTTATTTTAAAAAAAAATGACAAAAATGAGTCTGCTCCTTACTCCCTAACCAGTACTTTTTCCACTATGATAAATGACATGTTAATCTGATTATTTTGGGCTGAATTCTATTTCCAATGTGATAAAGAAACTGCAATTTAACTCTTCAGAAGAACTTTCCTTAAAAACAGACTCGTTCTGTAATGAAAAAAGAAAAGAAAAGAAAAGAAAAGAAAAACGAAAATTACAAAACACTGCAAAAAGAACTCAAAGAAAACCTAAACAAATGGGAGGACATTCTGTATTCATGGATTAGAAGACTAAACATCGTGAAGATGTCAATTTTACACAAACTGATTTATAGATTCAATGCAATCCCAATCAAAATCCCAAAAGCCTACTTTAAAGAAATAGAAAACTCAATTACCAAATTTATTTGGAAGGGAAAGGGGCCCCAAGTAGCCAAAAATATCCTAAAAAGGAAGGGCGAAGTCGGAGGACTCATGCTTCCTGACTTTGAAGTGTATTACAAAGCTACAGTGGTCAAAACAACATGGTACTGGCATAAAAGTAGACACCTTGATCAATGGAATCTAACTGAGAGTTTAGAAAGAGACCCTCACACCTCTACAGTCAACTGATTTATGATACAGCTACCAAATCTACTCAGACAGAACAGTCTCTTCAACAGACGGTGCTGGGAGAACTGGATATCCATAACCAAAAGAATGAAAGGGGACCCCATCTCACTCCCTATACAAGAATCAACTCAAAATGGGTCAAAGACCTAAATATGAAAGCCAGGACTATAAAACTCCTAAAAGATAACATAGGGAGATACCTTCAAGATGTTGTGGTAAGAAGGGGTGTCTCTTAAACCTTACAGCCAAAGCACAAGCAACGAAAGAAAAAATAGATAAATGGACCTCCTCAAAATTAAACACTTTTGCACCTCAAAGGACTTTGTGAAGAAGGTAAAAAGGCAGCCTCCTCAATGGGAGAAAATATGTGGAAATCACACACCCAGCAAGGGCTTATTGTCCATGATATATAAAGAGATCCTACAATTCAACAATAAAAAGACAAACGACCCAATTTAAAAATGGACAAAAAACTTGAATAGACATTTTTCTAAAGAAGAAATAAAATGGCAAAAAAAAAAAAACCACATGAAAATATGTTCAACATCACTGGCTATTACAGAAATGCAAATCAAAGCCACAATGAGATATCATTTCACAACTACTCGAACGGCCACTAGTAAGGAAACAGAAAACTACAAGTGTGGGAGAGGATGTGGAGAGATAGGAACGCTTATTCACCGTTGGTGGGAATGTAGAATAATACAGTCGCTGTGGAAGTTTGTTTGTCGGTTCCTAAGGAAGTTAGATATAGATCTGCCATATAACCTGGCAATACCACTACTAGGTATATACCCAGAAGACCTGAGAGCAGGGACACGGGCAGACATCTGCAAACTGATGTTCATAGCAGCATTATTCACAATTGCCAAAAGATGGAAACAACCCAGGTGTCCATCAAAATGTGATGTATACACACAATGGAATATTATTCAGCTGTAAGAAGAAACAAAGTCGCGAAGCGTATGACAACTTGGATGAACCTGGAGGACATTATGTTGAGCGAAGCAAGCCAGACACAAAAGGACAAATACCATATGATTTCGCTATTATGAACTCAATAAAATGAGCAGACTCATGAAGTGAATAGCTAAAATATAAGTCACCAGAAAATAGAATGAAGTTGGAGAATGGAAAGCTGAGGTTTAAGCTGTGCCGGTTGTTTGTGAATATTTGGAAATGATTAGAAATGGTGAAAGCACATCATGGTTTTTATAATTCACCAGCACTAATATGTGATATGATAGTCCTTGAAAGGTAAAGTCTAAGGTCATGTATATCATGAGAAGGAAAGCTGAAAAAAATGATACATGGGACTGACTATATAGCATAGTGAACCTTCTTGGTGAAAAATACGTTTGGTTAAAAATGCACTTAAGAATGTTTTCCTCTGAAAGAGAACAAACGTACATTGACGTTACAAAATGTTAATATCGGGGTGATATTTGGGCAAAAACACAACCAAAGCAAACTATGGATAGTGGTGTAAAGTAATATATTAATAACCTTTCATCAATAGTAAAAAAAAAAAAAAAAAGTATGCTAAGTGAAAGAAACTAGACAAAAAAGTACCTACATATTGTTTTATTCCATCTATACAAAATGTAAATACAGATAAATTATAGAGATGGAAATAGATTAGCAGTTATGCATGGCAGGAGAAGGACAGAAAGATTGAGAGGTGACTACTAAGGGGTGGGGTTTTTTTCTTTTTGCTTGTGTGTTTTTGTTTTTTGTTGGCTTTTTTATTCTTTTCTCTTTCATTGTGGAGTAATGAAAATGCTTTAATATTGATTGAAGTGATGAATGCACAACTCTGTGATTAGACCAAATGGCACTGATGGTGCACTTTAGATGAACTGTATGGTTTATAACCATGTTTCAATAAAATAGCTAATAAAAAAAAGAGGACGGGAAGGAAGAAAATGACTAAAAAAACGAATCTTCTAATTCATAGTGTAGCAGTTTGGCAGTTTGATATAGTTATGAATTCCAAAAATAGATATTGGATCATGCTTGTAAACTGGTCTGTTCATCTGGGCATGATTAAGTTATGATTAGGGCGTTGACTGGGCCACGTCAGTAGGACGTTGAGCCCCATCCCTTGGTGGGTGGGGTCTCAAAGATAAAAGACATGGCAAAGGACAGTGTTGGAGCAGTTTTGAGTTGGAGTTGTGATGCGGAGTCTTGAGCTGGAGCCCTGGGAAGTAGCGTACAGAGGAGCTTGGTCGTGAGGAAAGAGACAAGGCCCTGGGAAGAGAAGCAAGCCATCTGCCTGATAGTCTACAGCTGGCTTTGTGACACAGAGCAAGCCTGAGCCCGGAGAGAGGCAAGCCCTGGGAAGAGAGGAACCCAAGAAGCCTGAACCCTGGCAAACATGGGCAGCTGTTTTGCTCCAACACGTAGCAACAGACTTTGGTGAAGGAAGAAACTTACGATTTATGGCCTGGTAACTGTAAGCTTCTACCCCAAATAAATACCCTTTATAAAGACCAACCGATTTCTGGTATTTTGCATCAACACCCCTGTGGCTGACTAATACACATAGGAATGAGTAGAAAGCCATAAGAAATGTAAGAATTCCAAGAAGGGACTGGTTACTGGAATCTTAAAGAAGTAAATGGAACTCCGATAATCAAGGAGGTGATGAAATGGTGTCCCAGGCATTGATAAAGGACCTGGACAACAGGAGGGAAGTGAAGGGGAATGAGGGTATGCAGGCCATTTCAAAGACAACATAATATTTACAATGGGCTAAAAACAGGGCAAGCTCAATTTCCAAATCCAAGAGAACTGGTGAAGAAGGCCCCAAAACAGGAAGACTCAGCCCGAATCCAGCAGTTTTGCAAGTTCTTCAGGGACTAATGATATGACTGGCAAGAGGGAGGAGGGAGGCAGAAGTAAGGGGGAGGAACTAACAAATGTTGAGGACAACCTGGGAGGGAGGTATTATTGTCATCACCCTCCTCATTATACTCTTGGCACAAGTTCTAGAACTGAAGTTCAAAGAGTTTAAAATAATTCCCTATGGGAATACAGCCAACAGGAACCCTGAACTTCTCCGATTTCATTGCCCAAACTCTTTCCTCTGCTACAAGAGAAAGCTCATTAAAATACACTTAATTTTCTTTTCCTTTCCTTTCCTTGTTTTTTTTTTTTTTGTTGTTTTTTTTGTATTGTTGTTTTGTTTTTACCTGACTCCAGAAGCTTCTTGGCACAGGCTAGCTGCTGGTGTTCACAAGCCAAATACAGTGGCGTGCCCAGGTGTCTGATATGCTGATCAATGTTGTCCCCGTGAGCTGCCAGAACCTCCACACATTCCACGTGGCCTGCAGCCCAAGGCCAGAGAAAAGCGTTACAGCCCCAATTCCCATAGCTAGAGAAACACCACCTCCCCCCGTCTTTTGCGTGTTTAAATTTGTCAGCAGCATATCCAGGGGGCTATTCCCTTTACTTCAAACAGGGAAAGGATTTCCAATACTGCCCTCAGTTAATGGGTTGGCAAGACATGATCTGCAGTTATGGGTGGAATTCACTCGAGTTTATTAGCCACAGGAAACAACCAGCGACCATCCACCTCATTTCCTTTGTACCACTGTACAGAAACTGAAGTAAGAGTTGGGGAGAGCCATCCAGGAGCTGGGACTGAAAATGGACCTGAGAAGAAAAGGCAAGTGGGTGGGCCATGGAACAAGGAAGGTAATGTACAACTTCGCCAGCGGCACACCTGAGAGCAACCGGCCACGTGGGCGCAGGTGACGCTTTGAAGCTGTCAAACCCAACAGGAATGGGGCCCCAGCCAGGCACACTAGGTTCCGTCAAAGCCCAATCACTCTTCCTTGGTCTGGAATGTCATACTTGAAACATTGCTCCTTTGCATTTCTCTTGTTAGACCTTTTTAGTTCTATGGATCCAGTGAACATGAAGAATAACGCGTCTCTCGACAAGTAAAAGCCAAGGTTTTGGGAGGTAACCATAATATGGGTTGATCCAGTGAAATAGCACAGCTGGAAGAATCATAGGCAGCCCCTTTGGGAAAGTCCTTGGGCCAACAGAACACCCTCCGGCAAGGCAAGAGTGTTAGGAGGAGGAGGAGAAACAGCAAAGAGCAGAGCTGGCGATTCTATTTTTTGTCTCAGAGTTAAGAATATCAGGGCAACTATGACTTTATGAAAGGAATGACCCCAAACGATATAAAACATCTTAGTGTACAAAACCTTGAAAGCCGTTTGTTTCACTTAGCAAATGTAGGTAACCCTGAGACAATATTCTTTCGGGCCCTTAAACTGCAGGCTATAATTTGCTTTATAAGATAACTTGATTCCTACGGGGTCATGGAGTCAACAACATATGCCACAAATATTGACGGAGCGCCTGCTGTGTGCCAGGCTCTGTTCCAGGAATATTCCAAGTGCCCTAAAACAGTAGTTCTCAAACTACTGCATCAGAATTACCTGGAGGGCCCCAGCCCCAGAGTACTGAGTCAGGGGGCCTGGGGTGAGGCCAGAGAATCTGCACGGCTACCGAGTTTCCAGGTCACGTCCGTGTGTCCGGTCCTGGGACCTGATGTTGAGAATCACTGCTCTAAAATATACCTCCTCGCCCCTCTTTTCTTTCATCAGTGAGGTGTGCCTGAAGATATAGGTGGAGAGCTGAAATTCTCAACAGATTTACCTCTCTTGGCCGCTTCGTGGATGGGAGATGCCAGATCACTTTCAGGGTGGGGGCTGGCTCCATGCTGCAGAAGCAACTTCACACATTCCTGGCTGCCACTGACACAAGCGTTAAACAAGGGAGTGTGCCAGTCTGTAGTCACGCCATTCACCTGGAAAGAAGAGCTCCAGGATGAAGGCAGCCAGTAGGGCATCCTGGGTTCAAGCCCAGGCTCCCCCACTTTCAAGCTGCTATTTAACCCCCACTGAGCCTTAAATTCCACAGCTATCAACAAAAGGGAGAAAATCACCTAGCCGTAAGGTGGTTGTGAAAAGCTCGACGAGGTAGCAAATGTAAGGCACCAAGAATGTTACTGAATGTTCTGTCTCCTCCAGGCCTTGTCCAGGAATGTGAACTTTGAAACTTGTTGGGATAATTTCAATAGTTTACAAACTAAGCTCCTTATTTGAAACCATCCCTCCCAGACCCCATCCCACACCAATCCAGTTTCCTCGCTTAAAGTATAATTTAAAACAATTTTTAAACATGACTTTCATACAACTGCACAGTGAACACATGCCAAAGATTTTATTCAACTCATTGATTAATGAGGGAACCAGTAAGATGGCAAGGCTGGTTCAAAGGAGAATGTGAGGAATGGAGACTTACATAGTCAGTCAATGGAAGGCTGAGATAAATGTGCTGACAGACACCAAGACCTGTGATGCTTAATGTCATGTGTCACCTTGGCCAGGTTATGGTGTCCAGTTCTTCGGTCAAGCAAACACTGGCCTGATGGTTACTGTGGGGACGTTTTGTAGAAGGATTTATATCACTAGTGAGTTGATTCTATCTGTGGCCGGGTACATCTACAATCAACAAAGGAGGGTGACTTCAGCAACGAGAGGAGTCTCCACACCCATCAGTTGCAGGCCTTAAAGGGAGAACTGAGGAGTTCAGCAGAGCGAGCGAGAAAAGGAAGAATTTCTATCTCCACTTTGGCCAGCCAGCTTATCCTGTCACCTTCATTGGAGTTCCCAAATTGTGACTTCTGCTGGGGAATCCAGTGTCACCTTCATTGACTTTCCCCACCTGTGGTCTGCCCTACAGAATTCAGACTTGCCCATCCCCATGGTCACATGAGCCAATTCCTATAAGAAATCTCTTAATATTCACACACACACACACACACACACAGAGTTATACAGCCTTTCAGTTCTGTTTCTCTGGACAACCCTGACTAATACATGTCCTACTAGACCCTAACACCATAAGCTTTGGGGCTATCTTTCCTGGAAACCAGACACAAAATTTACAAATTAACATTGTAACTTCACAGCATTTGGGCTATAACTGCCAAATGCTGATGCCTTCCCTTATACTGTTGAATAAACTTAATAACAGTATAATAACTTTATACTGTTAAATAATTCTTTGGTGAGCCTCTTAAGCAATGATATGGCAAGGACATGAAGTCCCTCTCGTGCGCTATTTCCAAGCAGGGCCAGAACAAGAGTGAAGCACAAAAGGCACCCCGGGTACAAAATTAGGGAGAAACTCACTCTCAGGGTCATGCAAGTTCCCCACGACACTGAGAGGGGGGCACTTTCTTGAAGTCTGACCCCAGATGCCCCTTGGTCTCACTTTAGTCCTGCCTTTGTTTCTTAGCTGGAGACATTTTCTTAACCAAAATATAAATCTGATTTCGCACTCACCTCTAGCTCTTTACAGATGTCAGGATAAAGCCCATTTTCTTGGCATAGACAACAAGACTGATTGTACTCTGGCCCATACCCCTCCAACCCATTCTACCCTCCTGCCACAAGGAACTACTTGAAGTCAAGGTCAATTTCACTTCGTAAGTCTGGCTATTCCCCTTGAGTGGGAAGTCTATAATTTTTTCCCAACCTACCTCTTTTGACTCCCTCTCTCCCTCTTAGAAATAAACTGAGTTAGGAACATTTTTATGTGCTTCAAACAATCCCTTTCATATTAGTTTGCCACAGAGTCTTCCTATCCTAGTATGCCCATCCCCTTGCAATGTGGCTTGCAACTCCTTCCATTGTAGGCTGGAGACCATTTTTCCACTCCTTGAAGCTGGGCTTGGCCATGTGACTGGCTTTGGCCAACAGGACAGTGGTAAAAGCAAAGCGAGCAGAAGCTTGCTCTCTTGGAAGCCCTGCTACCACGCAGACAAGCCCAGAATGCCTGCTGAAGGATGAGAGATGATCTGGAGAAAGTCCCTGTCTCCCCAGCCATTCCAAATGATCCCAGACAAGGCTATCAGTGGCCTGCCCCACCAAGCTGACCTCAAAGGCACGAGCTGGCCCAGCTGAGACCAGTTGAGCAAGCCTACACCAGGACGACTGTCCAGCTGGCCCCCCAAAACTGTAAGATAAATATATGGCTGTCGTTTTAAGCCATTAAGCTGGGGATGGTTTGTCATGCAGCAAAACCACATGGACAAAAACACTATATTGTAACTGCCTGCCATGCCTGAGACTGCCACGCAGTCAACAAACCTATTTCCTCTACCTCCTGGGCACACATTTCCCAGCTTCCCTTGCAATCAGACGTGCCCTGAATTCTGGCCACCACCAAGAATGGCCCCTAAAAGCCTTCCATGCACCAACCGCCATGCTCTTTTCCCATTCCAACTACCTGGAATGGAGGCAACCTGGAGGGCAAATGTGGGAGCCCCTTGTAAAAGACAGCGGAGCCACAGGATGAAAGGAGCCTGTGTCCTTGAGTCACCCTTGGAAGAGAGCCACGCGACCAGGAACGCCCACACTGCAGTTTTGGACTGGGCAAGAAAGAAATTTCATTGTATTAGGCTACTGAGATTCCAGGGTTTATCTCTTGAAGCAGCTTGTGTTACAGTCTTTAATTCACCTGCTTATCTGGCTGTCTCTCCAATTAGATGATACATTTCTGAAAATCAGGGACTGTCTTTATCCAGAGTTAGGCACATAATAAATGTTCAGTCAACCTTGGTTGAGAGACTATGAGAAACCCTGAAGTAATGTCCTAATCAGAGTCTCCCATCGCTTTTGAGCATGAGGGGAACTGAGTTAATGCAAGACTTACGGGTCCCTGCTTGAAAATGCAATGACTTTGTATCTTCCTTCTCTAGGATCTCATTATGCTATCCTGATTCTCATTCCCAAAATAATAATTTATGTAGCCAAATATATTTATATACCTCATTTCTCTTGATCATCACAATGCCACAACAAGCTGGACAACTTCTGTGTTATGTCCCCCCTTTCTTCAGATGTAGACCCTCAACTCAGAGGCTAAGTAACTTGTCCAAGTTTTTACAGTGTTAGTAGGCAGCAGAGATGAGCTGGGACCATAATTCAGGTCTGATGAGGCCACATTTTATGTGCTTTCTCTGATACCTCACTTCCTTCCTGCACGCCTAGGAAGGAAGGCAGAAGCAGTCTAACAGCTATTTATTAGTAGTGGCTGATAAAAAAAAACGGTATCAATTCTAAATATTTGGGATTTCCTCTATCACTGGACCAAACAAGCTTGATGGATGGAAAACTCATATTTATCTTGTATTTCAAATTGGGCTCATCGAAAGTGCTGGAAATTATTCAGAAGGGCACAAATAGTCATTTTTCAGTCTTGATCTCTAAGATGTCCTTTGAGCAGCACTCACCTGAGCTCCGTGCTTTAACAGAATGCTTGCACAAGAGGGATGACCTCCGAGACAGGCTTCATGCAGTGGAGACACGCGATCTGCCGTGATGAGGTTCACGGCCCACCCCTGGAGGAGGGCGAATGGGCAGAATAAGGAGTGCGCAGCATCGGTGCCCTGGGGTGGTTTTGCCACTACGATTCCGGGACCGTGATGATTCTTTTAAAAGTTAACTCAAAGTCCGACAATGGGAAGTGTTGACAGTGATGGTAAAATAAAAATTTAAAAAGGATGGTGGCACGACATTGTGAGTGTAATTAATGGCACTGAATTTTATACTTGAATGTGGTTAAAAAGGGACATTTTAGGTTGTACACATGTTACTAGAATAAAAATTTAAAATGTATATCCATGGGGCTGTACAACACAATGACTCCCTAAGGCAGACCATGGACTATAGTTAATAGCGCAATTATAAAAATGTGCTTTCATCAGTTGTAACAAATGTACCACACCAATGCAAGGTGTTCATCGTAGGGAGGGATATGGGAACCCTGGATTTTATGCATAATTTTTCTGTAAGCTCACAATTTCTCTAGTTTAAAAAAAATGGGAAAAAGGAAGAGTCATACACTGCTGGTGGGTGTGTATTATGGTGCAAGCACTCTGGAAAACAATTTGGCAGTATCTATTAGGAGTTGAAGGCACACCTGCTTATGCCCCAACAACACCCAATTTTAGGTATATGCACTCTGGAAATAGACACCTGGATACACACACAAGACCATTCCCAACAGCATGGGTCGCAATAACCAAACTCTGGAAACAAAAAAGAATCATTGGGCAAAAGCAGCAAGAAACAAAATAATACCTACTGAACGATTACATTTGCACAAAGCTAGCCATTAGGCCAAACTAAACTACATTGCTTAAGAACACATATATAGGAGTTAAAGCTAGAACGAAAAGCCAGGAAGTCAGGGCCATGGCTGCTTCTCTGGTAGGGGGAGGGGGCTGTGCTCCAGGAAGCCCAAAAAGGGGTAGAACTTTGGAGAGGCCAGCGATGTGCTATTTTTCCATTTCTTGGAGTGGGCAGTAGTCGCCATTTGTTCCATTTCACACGTGTGTTTAAGCCATTCTGGCCCCACTGTTTGTAGTTTATCAGAGAATAGGGACTGTCCCTTCCCTTCCTTCATAACCTCATAGCCCACTGGTACCCAATGAACACTCAATAGATGCTTACTGACCCACTGGCTTAGGATAAATCCAGGTATTGCATTTATCCCTTCATAAGAACTCCCCGTAGACTTTACAGTGTGGCATCTATTTGATTTTATTATTGTAATTATGATTTTATAACTTTATTGTAGACCTCATCACAGAGATTTGTCTCCAAACCCTTTTTTTCCTTCCCAACACTTTCTATATTTGCCCAATCTCTTCTACTTACGCTGCCAGGAAACACCCGAAATTTCTCACAGCAAAATATGAACTATATTTTCTCTCAGATGAAAGAACACTGTCCTTTAAAGGAAGAAGTTACAAGGTATTCTATTAATATAAACATGCTCCTCCAGTTACAGCTGCCATTTTTAAACCAGAATTTAGGTGTTTATACATAAATCCAGGTAAAGGAAAATGCAACAAAGAAATGATTCACAATACAAAATACCACACATGACATATTCACATTGCAAAGAGGTTCCTTTAAATGAAGTTTCCTTTGGCAGATTTAGGACTTCATTTACAGAGCATCACCCATCTACAGTTCTACTTTGGATGAACTGCGGCAATTTGTCCAACTTGTCAACAAATCTGAATTATATAATATTATAAGGTAATTTTAAGCCCATTACTTCACACAGGGTCCAGCCCACAGTGGCTTCTCAATTTTAAAAATAGTGACTAAATGACTGATTTTTAAGATTTCCATTATCAAATGTCCCCTCATCTCGGCCTGTGGTCCGAGGCTCCTCTTGGCAGGTCCTTGGGGCTGAGCAATATCAGGGCATCCATTGTCCACATAGAGTTGTAGCTGGCAGCCTTCTGTCCCAGCCCCAGAATCAGATGCCCATCTAGGCTGAACCAACTGACCACAAAGAAGGCTAAGCTGTTTCTTTTCAGTTTTCCTCTCCACAGAGTTACCGTGTCCTTCTACACACACAGCAGAAAGGTAGATCATAAAATCCCGTCTTGCTCACTTTCACCTGAACACATCATTCCCTCTGGACTTTTCCCAGGAGAGTGAACCCATTTGATGTGAGTTTCCTACATTCCCCTTCTCTCCAACCCTGAAATCTCTCTGTATTTTCTCCAATCTTCTTTCCTTTGCTCCTTTCTTTGAGGAAGAAACACAAGAACCTCCCACCCTAGCCCCCAGGTGGCCCACCACCTCACCTGGTCCCTTCGCCATGCCCATGACCTTCCTTCATCCACCTTCTTGCATCGTTTCCCAGCTCTCCTCTTCAGGCCCACTTTGCTTTTGCTTTCTAAGTCTTCCCATCCCTCAATCTTGATCTTCTGCCAAGTTACCACCCCAACATTCTTCTTCCTTTCACTGCCCTTGATTCTCATTCTCTCTCCTACTACCCATTCTCTCATCTTCGACCCATACCAACCTGTCAAAACTGCTTTCAAAGGTCATGGTGACTTCTTGTCGAATCCAATCTACATTTCTGTGTCCTCCACCTCCTTCCTCCTCTGAATTTGCTACATATTCATCCCCAACCTCTCCTCTGGCTTCTAAACCATGGGTCCACCTGGAATCATTGCTGACCTCTGACCCCTTTTTCTCTGTCTCCTTCACTGACTCTTCCTCTTCCTCCTTACATTCCCTAATTTCAAGGATCTGTCCTCAAATCCTTTTCTTTCATCTCAATACTTTCTATGGATGTATATATACATATATATTACATATACATATATAATATAGACACACATATACATACATATACATATATATATATGAAATGACTTTCAAATAGAAGGCTCCACCCCAACCACCCCAAGTATGTGTTTCTAACTCCCTGACAGACATACAACTTAGAGACCCAGCTGACAACATAAACTCAGCCTTCATCAACCAACTCTCCCTGAAAAGAACTCCTTGTCTTGCCAACCCTAATTCTCTTCATGGCTCTGCTGCCTTGTGTCATACCTAGGATTGGGACCTCAAAGACAGTATATCAGAGTTATTCCCTATTTCAAATGCTGGCGCCACCATCTAACCAGCTGTGTGACTTTGGTACAGTTACTTACTTCCCTAAGGTCCCTGCTGACCTAACAAACTAAGCCTCAGTTTCTTCATCTGTAAAATGGGAGCAACTGTACCTACATTATAAGGTTATTAGGAGGACTAAAACGTGATACAGGCAAAATGCTTATCACATAGAAAACACTCAGTAACTTCTAGGCAATTCTTATCACATGAGATTTCTTCTTCTTCTTTGTTAGCCTTCAATCTGATGCCACATCCTAAAGATCTGATGTATCAGAATGCCAGGATATTTCCTAGTTTCCTACCTGAGAGTGGCTTAGCCCTTTAAGGATTGAAGGAGGCAGAATTCAGAGCTTTATCCTAGGAACTGAAAAGCCAGTCCTCACCACTTGCTGCAATAAGACCTTATTCTCCATCTTGACTGTGTATTAGAATCGCCTGGGGGAGCTTTAAAACCCATTTGGATGCTTAGGCTGCGCTGCAGACAAATTGCCTCAGAATCACGGGGCCATAGGGAGGGTGTGATGGGGGGTGGAATTCAGGCATCAGTATTTGCAAGAACCCCCAGCCCGGTCCAGCCCAAGGGGATTCTAATGAGCACTCTCTAGTGAGCACTTTGATTGAGAACCACTAAACTAAGGTTGCACCAGGGCCATCAGATGCCTTAATTGCTTTCTGCTGACCGAACAACTGCTATCGTGTAATTTTTATTTATTTATTTTGCTTTTTTATTTGTTCTTATTGTTTTATTTTTTTAAGTAAATTTTTATTGAAGTGTAACAGATATAAAGAAAAGTTCAAAAATCCTCAGTGCAAATCTTATTGAATTATCACACAGTAAATATACCTGTAGCAACCACTACGCAGGTAAAGAGAAAGAACATTTCCAGAAGCCCCACATAAGCCCCATCCATATGACTACCCCTCTATGTCTCTGAAGGTATCCACTAGACTGACTTCTAACACCACAGGTTAGTTTTCCCTGGGTTTGAACATTATATGAACTGAACCATGAAATATGTATTTGTGTGGGTCCGCTTGGCTAATTTCATTCAACCTTATGTTGGTCAGATTCATTCATTCATCCATTTTCACTGTCATATAGAGTTCCATTGTATAAATATGCCACAACATATTTATCCACTTTACTTTTGATGACCATTTGGGTTATTTTCAGTTTTGCTTGCTGTTAGGGAATAAGGCTGCTATGAATATATTTGTACATATATTTTGATGAACACATGTACACATATCTATTGTATATATGCCTAGAAATGGAATTGCTGGGTTATATGGTAGGGCTTTTTTTTTAGCTTTAATGGATATTACCTAACAATTTCCCAAAGTGGCATGCACAAATTTGCTTTCCCACCAGCAATACAAGAGAGTTCTAGTTGCTCCACATCCTTGCCAACACTTGGTATTATCAGTCTTTTAAAATTGAACCATTCTGGTGTCAGTGGGGGTGTGAGAAGGTGGGAGTTAATGGTACCTCATCCTAGTAAATTACAATACCCCAAATTCTGTATAGTTTGGTACATTTACTGAACATTTGGATATTACCTTTCATGAAGTGCCAGTTCAAGTCTCTTGCTCATTTTTCCATTGCGTTGCCTGTCTTTTTCATATTGATTTTAGCCTAGGAACGTGAACCCTTTGTCAGATATATGTGTGGCAAATATCTCCTCCCAGTCTGTGGCTTGTCTTCTCACATTTAAAATACTGCCTTTTGATGAACAAGTTCTTAATTTTAATAAAGTACAATTTATCAGTCTTTTTGCTCCTTTTCTCATGCTATGCCTATCTCTCTCTTTTACAATTGTCAAAATGGTCTTTTTTAAAAAAAATCCCTCAACACCGTGGTTCTACAGGAGCTTTAAAAAATGCCAATGCATGAGCCCCCAACCTCACCTAAATCAAAATATCTAGGTGGAGGGAAGCAGAGGTGGCTCAAGCAGTTGGGCACCCACCTACCACGTGGGAGGTCCCGGGTTCGGTTCCTGGTGCCTTCTAAAAAAGATGAGCAAGACAGCAAGCTGACACAATGGGCTGGCGTGACAAGATGATACAACGAAGAGACACAATGAGGAAACACAATGAGAGACACAACAAGTGGGAGCAGAGGTGGCTCAAGCCTTTGGGCGCCTCCCTCCCACATGGGAGGTCCTGGGTTCAGTTCCAGGTGCCTCCTAAAAGGAAGATGAACATACAACGAACAGACACAGGTAGCAGACAGCAAGTGCAAAGAACAGCGGGGGTGGGGGGGGCAGGGAGCAAGAAATAAATAAAATAAAAAATAAATATCTAGTTGGAGACCCAGGCATCGTTATTTTTTTTTTTTCAGGAGGTACCGGAGATTGAACCCAGAACCTCATACATGGGAAGTAGGCACTCAACCACTGAGCTACATCTGCTCCCCAATGAGAGTTGGTTTTTTTTGTTTGTTCTTTTGTTTTTAGGAGGTACCAGGGATCAAACCCAGACCTCATACATGGGAAGCAGGCGCTCAACCACTTGAGCTACATCCGCTCCCTGGCATTGTTGTTTTTAAAAACACCCCAGATTATTCTAATGTGAAGCTATGATACAGAATGATTAGTTATGGATTCAGATTCCTCCTTCTTGGACTTACTGGGAATGATTTTTATAATTCTGTTATCTCTTACTTTGTTTTATAACCATTTGAATCCTTTCTTTTATCCCTCTTACTAAAATATAAGTTTGTTTAGTTTAGCAACACTGTTTTCCATTATTCTTTGATTATGTGAAGTACTTATCTGAATAGGAGCAATAGATACAATTGGTGATGACAGTAATTGGACTAGGTAATTTATATATGTCATCTGGGTTAATTCTCTCAAACCCATCTACATAGATTGAATTTTTGGTCTCAATTCTTCACCCCCCTGCAGTACTGTAATAGATTCACACCCTTGCCATGACCTCAGAGTTGACAGAATGTACTTCCTTGACCTCTGACTTTGAATTCAGTCATGTGACTTGGTTTTATCTCAGCAGATGTGACACAGGCAAAGATCTGAAGTATTCTTGCATGGTTGGGCTTGCCCTCCTGTGCTTGCTATGAGGAGAAAAGTCCTCAGGTAGCTACTGGTCCCAGGAGGATGAGCGACATATGCAGCATAGGTGCACCCAGCCCACAAGCTTGGAGGCACGGCCAGCCCAAGCCAAGCCTAGATCAGCTGACACACTGAGCCACTGTTTTGGGGTTGTTTGTTACAGAGCAAGAGCTGAACTAATACAAGCAGGTAGGTATTCGAATGCTCATTTTCTGAAGGCAGAAATTGAGATCCCAAGAAGATAACTTTCTCAAATAATGTGACAGAGTTTGGACAAAGGCACGGGTCTGGTTGATGGTCAATAAACATACAAATACTGAATATAAATGAATACCTGTCCAATTTAACAAGTGATAAATAAAAGCTGCAATGATAATTTTCCTCTGGTCAAAATTGGGTACAATTTTCATTTTATCTGAGAAGCAGGGTAACTTCTTTTAGCTAGAATTATGTGCCATATTCTCTATTTAAATTTATTTGAAAAGCTGCTGCTAGCAGAACCAGCTTATGACAGTGGTCTACGGTAGTCTAAATTTTTTCTTTGTACACTGTTTTTTTTTATTGGAGGATTTCTTAATCTGGATAAGCCCATGAACTTAAAATTTAAAAAGAAGCATGTTTATTTCCACTAACCTCTAACTAAAATTTAGCATGCCTTTCAATTACGAACATAGAAAACAAACCACAGGAGCAATAGCAGTATGCAGTACTGTCAGTGATAGGAATCACAGATATTTTTATTGTACTTACAGTTGTGGCAGATATCCAAAATACCTCAAGCTACATGCTCACCCTACATAGAATCATAATAGTCATTAGACTCACCACTAGATCTTGTTATTTAGTGCATTAACGAAGAAGTCCCTGTATCAGTATGTAACACATTAGTTTTTCAATACTTTGATAGGATTCCTTTGCGTTAGACTTTTTAAATTAAAAACACTATTCTGAGAAGGGGTCCAGAAGGCTTTGTCAGGCTCCCGAGGAAGTCCACGTACAGAAAGGGCTAAGAGCTGGAGGCTTAAAAATCTATAATCTTTCTAGAGAACAGAACATTCTGGAACAAAAACTTTATTAGGATCTTTGAATGGTGATTTAAACTGCTTTCTTAAAAGTGCCTTTGCTTAGGTTCCCAGTCATTTCAAGCCAGCAAAACTCAAATTAATGTGTACTTAAAGTTACATCTGAGGAGCAGAGAAACAAAAATCAAACTGTTCAGAGCCACTGTCAACTGAAGATCTACTGGAACTGAAAATAGCCTTGAAATGAAAAGATTCCATTTTTAAAAAACATTTTCAAGCATTTATTCTACCTCAGGGTTTTTGCAACTTTGGCACAATTGACATTTTGGGCCATTTACTTCTTTGATGGCAGGGGTGGCAGCTGTCCTATGTATTGTAGGGTGTTTAGCTGCATCCCTGGCCTCAAGATGCTGGTAGCACCCCTCTCCCCAGATGTGGCAACCAAACATGTCTCCAGACACTGTCAAATGCCCCCTGTGGAGCAAAATTGCCCCAGGTTAAGAACCACTGCTTTACAGGATCATTTTCCAGAACGTCTATTGAATAAAGTGAGGTCAACTTGAATGTACTTATTTGCCCCTTGTTCATTCAACAGATATTTACCATAGTGCCTTCTGTGTGCAAGGAATTGTTCTAAACTCTAGTATCATGCCAGCAAATAAAGAAATGGTTCAATAGAATGGGATTCACTTCATTTTGCTGAAGAGGAAATTTATATATATTAGTTTCAGACCATGGTTTATTTCCTCCGTGTGGCAAGCAATAGGATGTTTTTAATATTCACCATTTTTCAAAAAGCTACCTGTCTGATGAGGTTCCTCAGAGAGAGCAGACGTCCATGAATGGCAGCTTCATGCACGGGAGACCAATCAGACACAAAATCTGTGTGGAAAGAGAGGAACAGGTCACATGCTTCTAAGGCACTGCAGACCCTGGGGGCTCATCCTCGCCCAGCCACAAGAGCCCAAACTCCCACGGTGACGCCTGCATTTCTCCCCTCAATTGATGTTTCTTGTACACAGTTTCTTTCTTTTTTTTATTTGAGAAGTTGTGAGTTTACAAAACAGTGATACCTATCATACAGGATTCCCGTCCACCGTCCCACCACCAACACCTTACACTGTTGTGGCACATGTTACAAATGGTGAAAGAACATCACCGTAATATTACGGCTATGTCTAGTCCATAGCTCGTATTTGGTGTATTATTCCCCCAAACCTTCCTATTATTAACACCATGTATTAGGATTGTATGCTTGTTATGGTTCATGAGCGAATGCTCTCATATCTGTACTGTTAGCCACAATCCATCTTCCCCCACACGGTTCACCACTGTGTTATATGGTCCCCTGCCTTGTACAACCCATCCAGAGTTAAAAGTTCCTTCTAAATGTCTAGATAGGTAAGGGAAGAGCTACAGCCAGTGCTCAAACTGAGGACCAATGGGGTGGATTGGGATGACAGATACAGATTGCTGTACTTCCATTCACACCCTGGTCTTGGAGGCAAATGGTCCATTTAGTTAAGTGAGGGCTTCACTAATTGCCAGCATCAGTGTGTTAAGCTACGGTTACCAGTCTAGTTTCCTGCATGAAATACGAACTTTGGCATCTCAGCAAACAGGGCCACATACTAATAGTAGTGATCAGGTACGTAATTACACGCACACAGTTAGGACTGGGACCAACCCTAAAGAGAACCAAGTCTATTTATGGGTTACCTCCAGTCCCAACGTCAAGCACAAATCAGAGTTTGGTCTGACCTTGTAACAGGGGTTTTGCTCCCCAACGCAGTGTGCCAATGTGGCTAAGAGAAAGTTCTGAATTCAGACCTGCCTGACGTCTTCTGAGCTGTGGGTCCCCGGACAAGCTCTGAGCCTCACTTTCCTTCTCTGGAAAGTGAGGACAGTGATATACTTACCGGTGGCTCCATACATATTAACTACTCTTATTACCCGACCCAAACACCACACAGAGGGTTCTGATTACATCTCATAATCACTGCAATTTAAAACAGCAAATTTCTTCTACGACCATATAAAAAGAATACAAAGTCTTGAGAAGGTAGACTCTAAACCTTACCTCCACACATTAAATGCTTTCCTCTCCTTCCTAATCGAGTAGGGATGTAAACTAAATGAGGTGTCGATCTTGATTTTTCTCATCTCAAGCTGTGTCTGATTTCCAGAACAAACAGCTGTGGAAGTCAGACGCGAGCAGGCCACTGGGAGACCTGACTGAGCTTGCTGCAGCCCCAGCTCTGCCAGCTTCAGTCAACTAAATGCAAACAAGGCAGAAGCGTCTGGTAGCAGCAATGCCTTGCCTAGGAGCTGGTATCTCCCACACGTTGAGAAGGCCGGGAGCATCGGGCTGGAAAAGCCAGGGAGGACGCGGCAAGAGCACTTTGCACTTACGTGCTGGTGGAGGCCTGCCTGCCACCCAGAGCTGCCAATGCCCTGGACAATCTGTCGCAGTGAGCAAATGACCATCCTTCCAGATGGATTCAGCCTTCAGCACAGTCGAGGAAGCTGGATGAGCTCTCCTACACATTGCCCATCCAACCTTCCCTTCTGGAGTCACTAAGGAACTTGAGACTATTTACGGAAAATGGCCTTTCTGACCTCCAAAACCGTACGTTCAACAGATACTCACAGCATTCTCCGAGGTTCCTAACTCTCTCAAGAAAAATATTGCTGTTTTTTTAGGGCCTGGTACCTAAAATCTAGACTGCAGCTATGCAAAGATTTAGCTCCAAGTTAGAATAAAAAGGATGACTCGTTCCATCCTCTTGGTGCTGATAATGCAAAATACCATCCCCGCAAAATCCTAAGTGAGTCTAAAGATTCAACAATTGGGAAAGGTTTTGAATAGATTTGCAAATGTACACTAATGGATCGCCTTGTGTGTGATGGCTAATCCATTTTTTTCCTCCCAAGTGCACAGCCACTAAGAAATATAGCTGCTACAGCCTTTCTTAAAATTATCTAAGATAATTAGAGTTGACAACTTAAACAGTCCAGGCAGGTAATTTGGGTCCTAAACTGTAACGCTGTTCAATTTTCATAAAAATGATGCAAATATATTATCAAGTGTAAAGTAAAACAGGGTTTACTTTCTGCTCATTCATCATGGAACACTTGTTCCCTCTTTTTACAGTAAACAACGAGGTACTTCCACAAGAGAAAAGCAAAGACTACCTGGGGTTTTGCACCCCTGCACTCGAAAGTAGCAATGACAGAGACAGCCTGTCTCTGAACAGGACAGTATGAGCCCTGGAACACAGAGTATGGGGCAGGGGGGCTGACAATGTCAACATCTATATATTTGTATCTTCTCTCTCTCTCTCTCTATCTATATACATACACACACACCCATATATAAAATAATTTGTATACCAAACAATTCGCCCTTCTACAGTACAATTCAATGGTTTTCAATATATGCACAGAGTTGTGAAACTGTAACTATAATCAATTTTTAAAATATATTTTTATTATAGAAGTTGTGAACTTATGAAAACTACAATCAATTTTTTTTTTTTTTTTACCGGGAGGTCCCAGGGATCGAACCCGGGTCCCTCCATATGGGAGACGGACGCCCAACCATTTGAGCCACATCTGTCCCCCAACAATCAATTTTTGAACATTTCCATCACATAACCCCCGCCCCCCTCAAAAAAAAAAAAAATAACCCAGTGCCCATTAGCAGTTACTCCCTATTTCCTCTTCCCGCAGTGCCTGGTAACCACTGATCTACTTTCTCTCTCTATGGATTTGCCTCTTCTGGGCATTTCCTATCAGTGGGATCACACAACCTGTGTCCGGCTTCTTTCACTTAGCATACTGCTTTCAAAGTTCAGCCATGCTGTAGCATGGATCAGAACTCCATTCCTCTTTATTGTGATATCCCATTGTATGGATGGGCTACATTTCAGTTAGCCGTTCGTCAGCTGATGCCCACTGGGGTTGTGTCCACTTTCTCTCTGGTTTGAGCAATGCCGCTATGAACACTGGTGTACTAGTTTCTGCGTGGATGCATCTTTTCAGCTCTCTTGGGTACATACCTAGGAGTGGAATTGCTGTAAGATATGGTAACCCTACGTGTAACCTTTTGAGGAACTGCCAGGCTGTCTTCCAAAGCAGCTGCACCCTTTTACACTACCATCAGCAGTGAGTCAGGTTCCCCTTTTAACTTAAAGTCATTTCAGTCCAGAGCTTGGTAAGCCTGTCCCAGTGTGCCCGTGCTCCTGCCAAGAAGAAAAACTCGAGTCCTGGTAAAGCCGTAATCCATCTCAAATTTACAGGACTCCAGCCTTCGCAGGACTCAGAACAACGAGGTGATTTTGGAAAAGCTTTAAATTGTGGCAATGGATAGGCTGACATTTTTCTATCATCCAGAGAGCATAGAATGTGCATGTGTATATACGGCTTAGCAAATGCCAAAATTTGCCATATGGGTTGGTCCAACAGACTCTCATTAGCACTTGAAAACACTCAAGAGAGAGCTAAGAAGTGCACCTTGTGTAAACCAAATGAGGGTCTGCCTGGAAGGGTCCGGGAGATGCTTCTCCAGAGTTTTCTAGAGCCCCAGCCCAGACAGGTAATGAGCCACAGGTTCAGTGTATGCCCAGTTAAAGCCACAGGCAGCTTCCTGCTAACAGACAGCTGGAGGGATGGGAATAAGCAGGAAAGAGGGCCTGTTTCTGGCAGAACATGAACATTGGTCACCGTGATGGATGAAGGGGACACTCGAGGTCACAATCCCCCTTTCCACTGGCCCCACCAAAGTCTTTGAAACTCAAGGCCCATTATCTGTCTACAACACATACATCCAAGCCCTTGGCATATGGTACAGAAAACTCCCCCACACTGGTTCATCCAGGGCCCATTGGTTTTGCCGCCAAAAAATAGATGCCAACCAGGTTGCTGGCAATGTCCCAGGCCCTGTGACATTCAGATGGGGCTGGGAGCTCTCCTGCCGAAAGCAATTAGCACCATTAAACTCACCTTTCATTCAGGGCACTTTTAAATTGTGCATCCATCAAGCCCTGCAGCACCTTAGAAAGGCTTTTTAAGGTTTTTATTGCAATTTCTGGAATGATTTTCAAATTTCCCATTATTTCAGAAGAGATTTAAAACGGGGCAACTGGTACATCCCTAAGAGAGCTATTAACGATGCCGAGAGCCCCCAGCGAGTGCTGGGCAGCAGCATAAATCTATCCGTGCCGGGAAACATCTTGCCAGGTCAGGAGGACAAAAGAGAAGCCGGGTTGCTTTGAAGGGTGGGAGCATTTGTCTTTGGTCTTTGGGTGCCATAGGACGGTTTCAGTGGCATGCCCCAACACCAGAGAGCATCTGGGGGCTGATTAGGATTACAGGGGACGCTGGCTTGGTTCCAAAACGAAGGGAGGCACAAAAGAGAAATCGAGGCTCAAGGTCAGAAGCAGGGCAATCCGAAAGGCCCACTGAAGCATGACCTCGTTCAACTGTCGGGCAAGCCGGTCCTGACCTCTGCAGTTCTCTGTCCCTCTCCAGCATCTCTTTTCGCTTCCTCTTTCTCCCTCTCTGTCTCCAGAACACTCTCTCACCCTCTCCACTGTCTCCCCCCCCCCGCCCCCACCAATTTGTGGCTCATTTTATAAGGAGTTGCCTTCTCCATAGGGACCTCAAGTCCCCACCCATCCCATCTGACCAGGAAGATTTCCCCAGCAGATCCTCCCCTGTTTAGCTGCCCCAATATGGAAAGCTCCACCATAAGAGAGGGAAACTGTTTCCTTTCCGGGATGGTTCTGCGTGTCTTATTTCAGCATGAATACTCGCTAGAGGCCAGCTCCATTTTGCAAGGCCAACTATATCCCTAAACGTGTGAGCCTGCAGGTAAAATCCTGAAGGATAGGCACCCAAAATGCTAATGGTGTTACCTGGTCAGTGAGATTACGGGTAATTGTGCTTATCCTCCAATGTGCCTTCCAAAGTTTCCATGAGTAGGTATTTTCTGGGGGTGGGGGTGGGGGAACCACACTGTGTTTCCCCTGTTCCTGGGGCAGGGGAGTTGAGCATTAAACCAATCTCTGTGAAGAGTTCCTTGTGCCATCTTCACACAGCCTTTCTCCCCAAGAAAAGCCTGCAGGTGGAGGTGGGAGCAGCAGAGTTCAACACATGACTCACACCAGTCCCTACTTTCCCTCTGACCTGGCCCAGGGCCAGGGGATGTGCTCCACCTGAGTTGCGTTTCTCAGCCGAGCCACTGGTAAACGGCACCCCGAGTGTCCCACATTCCACACTTCACAAAAGCCAAGACTTCAGAAACATAAAAAGGCACAGCCCAGCTATAACTGAGGTTTCACCCAAGAGACGGGGCTGCCAGAAGCAGGGAAAGAACCCATCTTCCTGGGTAGGGAGAGCCAGAAAGTCTGGGAAGGCTTCCTGGGGGCAGTGGTTCAGCTGGGTGTGGAAGATGAGTAGGAGTTTGCCAGTCAGCACGGGGTAGAAGGGGGTTAGAGAGCAGAAGTGTTCTAGCATCGGCCCTGTGACTTCTCTTTTTTTTTTTTTTTTTTTTTTTTTTTGAGGTATCGAGGCCAGGGATTGAACCCTGCACCTCGTATGTGGGAAGCCGGCACTCAACCACTGAGCCACATCGGCTTCCCTGAGCTGGGTTTTTTGTTTGTTTTGCTTGTTGTTTGTTTTTCAGGAGGCACCGGGACTTCCCACGTGGGAGGTGGGCACTCAACCAGTCAAGCCACATCCGCTCCCTGTGGCTTCTTTTGAAAACTTCTCTTCCTTAGTCCCTGTGGAATTACACCACCCCAGCATCCTCGGGGTGCTCTCTTCCTGTTCCTCAGTCCAACGACGGACCTCCATCGCCCTCTGGAGGCCCATCCCACGGCTCCCTCCTTGGCCCTCTTTGGCCCCCCAGGACAATTTCTCCTTTGCCCATGTTCCAGCCACAGCCCATCTGCAGAACATTCTCAGGTCTCCGACTGCCGACCTGCATTCGTCCCCAAGGCTTAGGCCCACATTATCATGCTGGGCACCCACCATTGTCACTGTCACCCTTATGTTCCAATCAGAACCTCTCCCCCTCTGCTCCCAAGCCCACTGGCCTTTCCAATTTCTCTCTTAGCTAGTTCCCTTATCTGACATTAAGTTAGGCTCAAAAACTTTACAATCTTGGCTGCGTCCTCTCCTTGGGCCTCAATATTTAAACCAGCAACATAGCCTGATTTCTTTTCCCTTTGAAATAGCGCCCAGGTTTTCCCATTCTCTGTCGTTTCCAAAGTTCCATCCAAATCTAAGCGTCATGCTTGGATTAGTGCAGTGGTTCTCAAAGCGTGGCCCCTCGGGACCAGCACAAGCATTACTTGGGAGCTCGTTATAAATGCTGATTCCCAGGGCCCACCCCAGACCTCCTACTGTATCAGAAATCCCGGGGGTGGGCCTATTCGTTTGCGTTTTTAAAAACCCTCCGAGCAATGCTGCTGCTCATGCAAGTTTGAACCAGTGTCGTAATGCAAGAACCTCCCGTGAGCCTTCCACGAGCCATCCTGCGTGCCGCTACCGGATTACTTTACTCACTGTTATTTATTCGGCTTATTTAATGGTCTCCGCTCCAGAACCATCAAGGGCTCCCGATTCCCTGCTTCACGAAAGCTAAACTCCTCCACCTGGCTTTTAAAGCTCCATTAGCAGGTGCCACCTCTCCAAACTTGTCCTCCCCAGACGGCCCAAGACACTCTGCATTCTAGCTGTGACAATGTCCTCACTTTTTAAGCCCCGTGCCCTGGAGGGTAATGCTCACCCCCACCCGGGGTTGGATTAGGACCTTTAGAAACCCTAAACAGTGAAGAGTCTGCTGCCCCCCCCCCATGGAAATAAAAATAAACAACACTTAGCTGGAAGATAATTGGAGGTACAACCAAATGACTGATTCTTCCCCAGAATGACCAATTTGTTGCTTTAAAAAACTATTTAGGGGAGCTGGTGTAGCTCAGTGGTTGAGTGCCTGCTTCCCATGTACGAGGTCCGGGGTTCAATCTGTGGTACCTCCTAAAAAAACAAAAACAAAAAAAAACCATACCTATTTATCAAATTATTTTGAAAACGTGCTTTTTTTGGTTCCATCCTGTTTTCCTAGAGCACCAAGTTTAGGCTCAACATATCTGATTAATCCAGTTCTGCCTCTATGGATCCAAATCTTACTGGCTATTGAGTGCTCTGCTCACTTTGTGAGCAAAATTGAATAAATGAATGAATGGTAGCCTTGTCCACTCAGTCAGAGAGAAGGCATTCTGTATTTTATTTCCTCTGTGCTGCCCCTGGCCTGTGGGAATTAATAACTCTGAGCGGATTGCAGGGTCCCTGTTTATTGCCTCTGGGATCAGCAAGTGTTGTAAGCAGCCTACCAGGGTCTCTCCTTTACTGCCTGAACCTATTTCTCAGAACCCTTTTAGCCAATAGGTACCTGGTAAATGCTTTCAGTGCTGTGATAGTGCCAGGTGACATGGGACTCTTAAACACTAGCAAAGACACCACACAACAGGTTAAGAATCACACCTGTAAGACACTTCTCCAAAGTTAAAATAAAAAATCCCCTTTTAAAAGGAGTCAATCAGTAGGCAAAGTTTAAGCATCATCTATAAGCTCAGCCCCACCTGCATGCCAAACACCTATGACTTTTGAAGAAATGGTTTAACAGCAAAAAAAAAAAAAAAAAGTTTCCTAATTATTAGTAACTTTTAAACCTCCAATTTAATAAGTGATGCATTCGACCCCCATAGAACAGTTTCTTGGCGCTGAAGTTTCTGTTGGAGACTAATCGGGGAAAATGGAATTGTTATCGTTTGTGGGGCTCTGGGGTACACGTGAAAACCTTCTAAAGGGTAGGTACCAGCAAGCCGTGGACATCGGACGAGTACCTGCCCCGTGCACACACCTCAAATGGAGCCGCTGCGATGCCTCGAGCCCTGTCCTTTCTCCCAAGCCCATCAGCCAACGTCCTCGGCCCTCCGATCCCACAGCCCAGATAACTCACCCCCCATCAGTGGGTTGGAAAGGAGCCGGGTGTTGGGAGGGTCTCCTGGCCCCAGGGACTTGCTGCTCCTGCTCCCTCCTTCGCCCGCCATCGTGCGCTCCCGGGCCGGGCCAACTCCGCGCGCCCCTTGGTTTGCTCCGGGAAGCCCAAATCGCGCGCGCCCCCGCGCCTGGGAAATTCCACCTCGGGGGCCGGCTCAGCTGCACACGTCCTGCTCCGACGGTCCGCAGCCGAGAGCAGTGGAGCCGGCCGCAGCGATCCCGGCACACTACCTGCGGGCACACACACGCACACGCACGCACACGCTCCACCTAGCTGGCTGGAGGCCGGCCAAAGCGCACAGCGGCCCCACCAGCCCCAGGCTGCAGAATTGCTGATGTCACGTCCTTTCCAAAACTGAGACCAATCAGTGCGGCAGCCTTGGAGTTTATCAGGAAGGAAACTCAAAGTTTGTAACATTGGCGCGTGAACAGGCTCGGGGTGAAGGGAACAGCTCGCTTGCTGCGCCGTCGTCCACCCTGCCGAGAGCGGCTTGTTACGCGGGGACTTTTGTCTTGTTGAGACCAGCCCGAGCCTCCAGGAGCTGGAGAATGCGGGCTCTGCTGCCGCCCCGCAGAACTGCTCGCGCAGAGACAGGCACAGGCTGCCCGGCCGGCCGCACATGTGCTTTCAATTTGGCCGAGCGTTTCCTAGGGGAAACTGTGTCTATAGGTTGCAGAAAGGCACGTTGGGAAAGAACTGCGAACGCTTTTCCTTTCGACTTGCAAGGAGTTCATTAAATGTTGCACGGCACCCTTCCTCCACACGTTGTTCGCGTCTCAAGAAAGAATGGGTGGCTATTGGGAAAATGAGGTGCTGGGTGGCATGGGGGAGGGGATGGAAGAGACCTGCTCTCTTTCTCCAACTGCTGATTATAAACTTTTCCTTTCTTAAGGTTTCACGGTCTTCTTTACAAAATAGTCGAGTTTTCTGTCTATGTGTCTTCTCGGATAAACCCAGTTTCACCGCGCCCCTGGGTGCTGGTGCAGGCTCATGACCACCCCTAGACGCCCACTGTTCCTCTCTTCCAAGTGGAAGGGGATTTTATTCCAGTGGAAGAAGGTTCGGCATGAGTCTCAAGGTTAGTCTGGCTGTGAAATGAGAGCAGAATTCTGTGTAATGTGGAAGAGGCAGCCTCACTGTTTCTGATTTACGGATCCCAGCTGAAGCATTCGGTAGCCATGGTCAACACTGCAAGGAGGGTTTACAATGCATTGCCGGCATACATATGCATACACAGTTTTCCTTTTACGTTTTTTTCACATCAATTTTTACACTTATGGGAGCAGATGTGGCTCAAGCAGCTGAGTGCCCGCCTCCCACATGGGAGGTCCCGGTTAGGTTTGGGTGCCTCCTGAAAAAACAAACAACAAGCAAAACAAAGGGAAAAAACCAACTCATGGAAGCCATGTGGTTTAGGGGTTGAGCACCAGCTTCCCACATAGGAGGTCCTGGGTTCAATCTCCAGCCACCTGTACCTCAAAAAAAAAAATTTTTTTTTTACACTTATGGCTTCTTGGAGATCTTTGCATTTCAGCATATTATAGCTATGCTACTTTCTTTATTCATTACTGCAAAGCGTTCCTATTCCGTATTCTTTCCCGAATGACGGTGGCAGAATGTTTCCTCGTTTTTTTTTACTACTACAAAAGCACTGCAGTCCATATTTTTGAATATATGGCTCGGTGCACATAGGAAATATTTATGGAGGAGAGATTTCTAACAGTGGAAACACTGATGTAAAAGGTAGCTCACACACACACACACACAAAACAAAAACAAAAAAATAACAAAGGTATGCTCACACGCACATGATAAATTGTAAAAACATGTAAACACACACGCACATGAGTACATGAAAAACTGGGGGAATCTAATTAAGATCAGTGGACAATATCCATGTCAGTGTCTTGGTTGTGACACTGTACTAGAGTTTCACAAGATGTTACCATTGGGGGAACTGGATAGAAGGTGCATGAGCTTTCTCTATGTTATTTCTTACAACTGCCTGTGAATCTACAATTATCTCAAAATATGTTGCAATTTTTAAAAGCGATGTTTAAATTGGGCTAAACGGTGCCAAATTACCCCCATCTCTACTTGCATAACTAACTGAGAAGGTCATCGGCATATAAATTCTTCACCATGGCATCGGGGAAGATTTCAAGAACGGTATCATTTTTATCTGACAAGACAGTGAGAAATGTACTCCCAGTCTAGACTGAATTACAACTAACTAGAAGGGTATAGCAGAGAAGCTGGAATCTATCACCATTCTTTCTTAGGAAAATCTTCATGCCTCAGCTTCTTCCCTTATTTCTAGTTAAATTCCAAGAAGACAAGATTTCTCCATATTCAAATTTAAGGTCGAAAATGACAATACAGAAGCAGTCCAGGATTGTTGCCCCAGGGCCTGGGAGGGAATCAGCTTTTTTGTTTGTGTGTGTGTATATATATATTATCATTAATAATTTTTATTCTGGTAACATATATACAACATAAAATTTCCCATTTGAACAATTAATCAGTTTTTCATCTTCTCATTATATTTGTAATGTTTACTGACACTTGTGACTAAGATAGGGGCTGATTTTAAGAAACTAACAACAGTTCTCATCAAGGGCTAACAAAGCATTATAAGAAGAGTCCATACATTTTTATGGAGTTGCAGGAGGATAAATTTGATGGGCACTGGTAAGAGCTGTGATTATAGAGAAAGGGGTTGGATCACCACCAGCCACGTGCGAAGAGCCTCGTGTGTCATCATCGCGTGTGTCTAGATAGTCAGGGAAGTTGGCCCAGGTTGGGTAAGAGAAAAAGAATGATGGCCTGCAGCAGATTCTAAGGGCACAATCATTCTTTATCAGGTGCAGGCTCAACACCAGCCAGTCCCTCTGCCCCACCCTCACCCAGCTGTCCCTGAGAAGGAAACATCTCTCGTGAGTTATGGGGCTTTTTTCTCCGGAGGCTTGGCAGAGCCTTGTCAACCACTTCCCCTCAGTCAAAGTTGGCCCAGGCAAATTTTCTAGCACAAAACCTTTAAAACCCAAAAGGTACACAGCTCCTCTGATCATTTGGAATTATCTGCCTTTCATGCAGAAATCCGATTTGTTCCCGTCGTTCTTGTAGAATTGGCTCTGCATGCTGAGGTAGCTGGGATTGCTGCTTTAGAGAGCATTCCACATTCCTGCCTGGCCGAGCGGCAGAGGAAGATTCAAACAAGAAGGTGTTTTTAAAAATCTGCCATGATGCAGCATTCCCAAGGAAACAATCAGACAAATGAACAGTGAGGGGCAGTCTACGTAATTACGGGGGGCCGGACTCTTCAAAAATGTTAATGGTGTGAAAGACAAAAGGGGGGAGGCATTCTGGGTTAAAGAAGGCCAAAGAGACACAACGACAAAATGCCATGTAGGATCTTTGATTGGCTCCTGAATGAGGGACAAACCTTCAAAGACACCAATGGCACAACCGTGGGACGTTTAATGTGGATGTACACTGGATAATCGTAGGCTATCAGTGTCAGACGTCCTGAGAGTGATCACTGTGTCACGGTTATATAGGAGAGTCTCTGTGTTCTTGAGAGCTGCACATGAAGTACTTGGTGCCGAGCCATAGAGGAACCCGAGGCAAAAGAGGATATGTGTGCATCTAGACACACATTTTGCACCAAATGGAAAAGTTAATACAAGCTCTACAGTAAAAAAAAAAAACAAAAAACCAAGAGTATATATAAATATGAGTATATATCAAGCCCCACGTTGCCCAATGCATCCACACACCATTGTCATTCCTCATAAACCGAGCTTCCACATGTCCCAGAACCCCAGGCTAATGGGAAACACTCTTTGCACAATAATGCAGGGTCATAAAACAAACACCAACAGTCTTTACTAAAAATGTTGATATGTTGGTCATCATGGCTTTTTTGCCTTAATACTTTTTTAACTTTATTTTGAAATACTTTCAAACCTACAGGACAGGTACAAAAATAATACAAACCCGGTACAGAGAACTCCAACATACCCAGATCCACCAATTTTAACATTTTGTCATCTTTGCCTCATCGTACTTTCTATCCATCCATCCATCTATCCATCTTTTTATCAGTCTATTTTCTGAACACTTGAGTGTAGGTTGTGTACACACCGTGCTCCTTGAACACTTAATACTGCCATGTGCACTTCCTAAGAAGAAGGAGATTCACTTAGTGACCCCCTTAAATGCAGTTATCCAGTTCAAGACATTTAACATTGATAGAAAGCTTACAGTCTATATTCCAATTGTTTTCACATGTCCCAATAATGTCCCTTTGAGCCTCTTCTCCTCCTTTGTTAGATCCCATCCAGAATCATGTATTGCATTTAATTGTCATCGTCTCTTTAGTTGCTCTCTTTTTTTGTTTACTTAATAGCGGGTCTCTTAATATTGATTTAAAAATATATTGCACTCAAATATTCTTTATCTTGATGGCTGAGTGTTTGGTGTTCCCTTAAATTTTGCAACTGAGATGAGTGCCTCACTTGCTTCGCCCTAATCCCAGTCCTGGTGAAAAACCAGGATACCTGCAACTTTCTTGCACATGGTTCAGTAAAATACAAACGTGTGTGTGCACATGTGTCTTTATATGTAAAGGTATATATGTACACATATTAATTATATATGGTTTGTAGATATATAGGTGTGTACATACATACACATATATGCATACGTGTATATGTACACATATATGCTTGCATATGCATACATAGAGAGAGAGAAGCAAATGGGGCAAAATGCTAACAGTTGGCGAATCTAGGTGATGGGCATGGAGGGGTTCATTGTATTATTCTTGAAACTTTTCTGTAAGCTTGAAAATTCTCAAGAAATAACAATGGTGGGGGAAGAAAAATGAATAAATGACAATAAAACTCTGGCATACTTTTTTTCTACAGGTTCAACTCATGTGAAAATAGGAAGCTGCTCTTTCAGCTGATCCATGTATTCGTCCTACTAAGGGAAGGAGCTGAAATAGTCCCTATGCAAATGTCCGTGCAAGAGCTGACCCTTGCAATGACATGCGACGGGAGGAGCGCCATGAGGTCCTCCAGGGGCGAGAACATCCTCCCCAGACAAGCTGTGGTGGGGCCTCGCCCCTCACCACGACAGTCTCCGGCTATGCCTCTGAAGCAAGAGCATAAAATCTCAACCATGAACATTGCTACTGAAAAAAAAAAGAATCATTTATAAACCTCATGCTTATTTGACTTGGCAATATTAGAAGGACAGGGAGGAGACTTACTTTGGGAGAAACAGTTCCATAAAAATAGGAACAAAAACTGAGAGAACTGAATGGTATACACAACACTTTCACTAATTTAAGGAAGTCTGGAAGAATTGAGGAACTGGGGGTGTGGAGGGAGAGTCTCTTTTATCCCTGTTAGAGAGTCAGGCTATTAACCCTTGATCTGCCATAAATGTCACGTATAGCTTTCCCCCCATTTTTGTTTTCCCTTTCATTTTATGGTGTTTGGGGCAACCTAATTTTTTAATGTATTCTAATTTATCAGTATTCTCCTTTAAGTTTTCCACCTTCGATATTATACTTCGAAAGGCCTTGCCGCCAGAGTGCGTAAATATACGTGTGCATGTTCCTCTAGTATTTTTATAGCATCGTATAATTTTTTTTAAACACTTTCAAAAACCTGAGAATTTTTTTTAATGTGAAGTAAGGTAAGACTTTAACCTTCCGCTCAAATAGTTAACTAGTTAAGATTAACTTAGATGCTCTCGAATATCTAAAATCTGTGCAAATCAGAAAAAGGTCTCCAGCAGTGCTAACGGTAATAGAATGCAAGCCACAGATCTAATTTAAATTTTTATTGTAGTCACATTTTTTAAAAGTGAAAAGAAGCAAGTTAACGTTATTTTAACAATAGATTTTATTTAACCTAACATACCCAAAATATGATCTCAATGTGTAATCAATGTCAAAAATTACTAAGATATTTCACTTTTGGGGGGTACTAAATCTTTGAAATCTGGTGTATTTTACCAGATTAACGTACAACACATCCGAATCCAGCACGCTCCACAGCGGCTCGTGGCTATTGTACAGAGTAGCACAGGCTTAGAGCTGGCTTTCTCAACTATTGAGATTTCAGACCAGATCATTCCTTGTTGCAGGGGCTGGCTGTGCTGTGCTTTGCAGGATGTTGAGCAGCATCCCTGCCTCTACCCACTAGATGCCAGGAGCACCCTCCTCAGTTGTGATAACCAGAAATTTTTCTAGACATCACCAATTATCCCCGCCCCCCCCGGGCGGGGGTCGGGGAAATGTCTGCGGTTGAGAACTGAAGGTCTAGAAAAACTAGGAAAAAGTACGTTTGTAACTAATCTTAGGATCACCTGAGGGAGGAAGAACTTAATTACGTGTGTGTGTTTCATTTATTTTTTTCTTCTTAGAAGATATTATGACTATAGTCACTGAATCATGACCGTAGCACTTACAATAGTTAAAAGTCTATCTAATTCCCGTCTTTTAACGTACAAAAAGGAGGAGAAGCCTGTTTTTATATACCTTTATGCTTGCTTTGGGCCCTACCCACAGAAAAAATATTGACCCGGCTTTGAGCTCGCCCTGGTGGCTGCATCCACGTGGAAGATTTTCAAAGACCCTGAGGCTCTTGGCATTGAAAATCAGCTGATGCCTGGGTTGCAACATGCCCCAGACAGGTAGATGGGGCATCCTGGAACTGCTTTCTTCAAAGACCAGCATTTAATATCAGAAGTGATGAAAACTAGACCCTAACATTTGTGTGAAGTAATTTTGGCCATCTCTCTTAACCAGAACTTCAGTAACTGGAAGCTTCCATTAGCTGTGTGGTTTCTAATGTAGTTAGCTTTATTATATTAAAAAGGCAGGGAAATCAAAATGATAGCAGAGATTTAATCCAAGAGGGAAGGAAAGAAAGAAGAAAGGGGGAAAGAGGGAGCAACTCAGTGAGGAGCACTTCTTGGAATCCTTAGCATTCGTCCTCACCACCTCGATTGACATGTGCCTACATGATGTGCAGAATGCTGATGCTTAGGTCCTTGAATATCATGAATCATCCCCCAAAAATCCTATTATTTTTCACACTACTTGACAGGTTGTTTTTTAAGTTTCTTAACAAACAGCTAAAAATGAAAAGGTTTCTGGTTTCCCCTTGGTTAGCGAGAAGATGAAACTAGCCCACTCCCCAAGTGTTCTGGTTCATCCAGGCCTTACTCTAACTGGCTACGCTGATTTGAAGATACTGAGAGTCTAGCTGTTGGGTGTCTACCCTAGGAGCCCTGGGTACAGCCCATTACTTTCCAAGGGTCTGCCCCTGGGCAGCTGGGCCTATCGGTATAGGAGGAATCTTTCCAGTGGCTCCGGCAGACGAAGTTCACGGATGGCTTGATGGCATGCTCGACCCAAGCGCTTCCGTACACACAGGCGGCAGAGCTGGGAAAGGGAAGGCGGGCCTGCAGAGGGAACACAGATGGTTTAATCCTCATTGGGGTGTGTGGAGATCGGAGAACTAGAAGAGACTGAAGACTTTCTAAAAGCACAAGAGAAACTGGATGCGAATAGACACTAAATACACACAGCCAGGTACCCTTCTGGAAGGGACATGTTTCTTTACGTTGATCCTCGCGTGGTAATTGTATTTCTGATGTTGAAGAATGAGGCTAACCAGAAGCAAGGTAGGAATGAAGTGTGGGGTGTAAAAGGAAAATGCCTCATTCGCGTCTCACCAACGCCAATGGACGCTGCGTGCTGGTGGGGGAGAACTCTCAAAGGGAAGCACTGAGCCTGCAAGTCCCCAAGCCAGAGCTGCTGAGCAGAGCATCAAGTGTGGAGAGGGCAGCTGCGTGGTCGCAAAGGCAGTGTTAGGAGATGTGCCAGGGCTGGATATTTAGGCCACAGGGTCCCTCCTGGGCCCTACTGCTCTAGCTGCCCAGGAGGCGGTGCTGGCTGGGTCCCGACTCGCGCTCTGAGGGCCCTCCATTCTGGCAAGGACCCCAGCTCAACAGAGGATCTAGAGAAAGGACCCAGCGCACCCAGATCCCATTATACCCCGAACCTCAGTCTCATTACACCTTGTACAGTCATTGTGTCCATGGCTTCGAGTGGCTTCTAGTCCTCAAGGGAAACAAGTTGATGAGAATCCAAAATATGGGTGAATTGGCTGAAAGAGCTTTTGCCCGGAATACTAGTCACACAGGGGCCCTCAGGATGTCCCATTATTTCCTAACCTGACTATTAGTAAAGAGCTCTTCGAGTAGATCTATGTAATTTCTGCTCGATACAAAGTTTTCTTTCTCCAGAAAATCCAGTTGTAAGCACATCTTACACCCCATGAGAAATGGAGGCCTGCATATGCAATTGGCAGAATAACACTTGGATTGATATTGCCAAGGAGAGTGCATGTGATAGAAAACCTACCTGGACGATCAAATGACCGCCCTTAATTGAAATCTTGGGAAGCAAGAACGGAAAGAGGTCTCTACCTGCTACCCAGCGTAAGCTCCTCTGGGAAATGGTAATGTAGAGAAATTGTCCAGTTGGCCTAGAGACATTCAGACACCAGAGTGAACTCTGATATGCCTGGTGGTTGTTGTTCTAAATCAACCTTTGTTATAAATCAACCTAATATACCTTTGTTATATTTACAAATGTAGAGGACAGAATAATTTGCATATAAAAATGGCAAATGTTGGAGCCAGAAACATCTTTGAAGGAAGGAAACCGGAAATGTGAAAAAAGCTATAAGCCATATTCCCAGCTAACAGGTGGAAAGTACCTGGTATTTCCAAACTTGGAGCTGTAGAGAAGATGACAATTCTTCCAGTGGAGATTCAAATACAAGAACAATCATTAATGACCTGGCCTACTGGAAATCATCTAGACCCAGGGTACTCAAAGTACCAGCAGCAGTACCTGGGAGCCTGTTGGAAATGCAGGCTCCTGGCCCCACCCTGATTCTAAATCAGAATCTGTATCTTCACAAGATCCCCAGGAGATCTGTACACATGTTAGCATTTAAGAAGCACTGATCTAGAGTCTATTCCTGAAACGACTAAGCCAAGGGTTCACTTGGAAGGTATATAAGACATGAGAGTGGTTTCACAAAACACAATCCATGAGTGAAATGAGACCCCTCCCACTGGAAACCTTCAGAAGCTTCAGGATCAGGACCCCACACTATTAAGAATGCACGCTCTGGGGTCAGGTGATGTGGTCAGAATCCTAGTTCCACTCAGTAGCTGTGTGGCCTTCCACCAAGCTAACCTCTCTATGCTTCTTTTTTCCCATCTGTAGCCGGGACCGCATCAGTTCCTAGAAAGGATTCGCTGCTTTAAGGTTTTAAGAATTCGGTGAGATTAATCTAGGTTTCAAATTTAGCTAAGTGCCTAGCACATGTAAAGCTGAATAGTTCCTATTATCTGTACTTTCCTCCTGAGTGAACAAATGATCGATATGGGCTTACATGATGTTCTCTTACTGCTTCTCTTGAATTGGGGGTAGGAAGCATCTGAGCAGCTCGCCATTCCTCCCCGGGCACCTTTAGTTGCTCTTAATACCAGCAGTGGAAATGGGAGCGAGGCGAGGCAAGCAGGCAAGCAATGCTACTGTTCCAGGCTGATCCAGGCCCATCTGGACAGTAGGCAAGCAATGCTGCTGTTTCCTGGGGTTTCTGAAATGCCCCCACCCCCATGTCTCTGCCTCAAGTGTTTCTAACTAGCCCCTGGACTGCCTCCAATTATTACCAAGCAGAGATGTGGTTTGCTCAGTTGTGGGCTTCTGCCAGGATAGACATGGCAGTTCACACTTTCTGTGAGGAAATCAGAGTTTTCTAATTATCTTCTTTTTCGGGAAAATACAAAGTAACAGAGCAGTTGTATGTAAATGTCCTTGCGTTATAGGTAATTCTAGACAGCATGTCCCAGGAGATATCTCAGCGCCAGCTAGGACTTGCCAACTCCCACAATGCCACCCCCAATTACAAAGGACAAGGGGAAAAGGTCAGTAAGTCTAGGGGTGAGACAGCAAGGAGAGCGAGCGGGCATGCTTAGGGACGATGGACTGGACTCCCAGCTCTGCCCTACCTTCCCGGAGCAGGAGCGCCTGCTCCACGCTGCTTTTAGGAGCTGCCAGATCCAGGGCACTTTGTCCCTGAGCATTTCTGCACTTCAGGCTCGCTCCATAGTCCACCAGCAGGTGGATGACCTCCGCGTTGGACTGCCTCGCCGCCGCGTGGAGGGGGGTGTCCAGCCACTGGCCGTGGTCCACGCTGGCTCCTTAACAAAACAGATGCCATAATATAACCCTGCTATGTAGACCCAGAGGGACAGCCGGAATATTGCCGCAGAAACCCAGTGAGCCTAAAACGTCATCGTTGTATGTAAAGACCTCTTAAATTCCATAACAGAGTTGATAAGGCTTTGAAAATAGGCGACGTAAGCCTAGAACCTCAACAATGCCTACTAATATCGTTCAAAATATTTTGGCGAGCAAAGAGAATTTAGATATTTTTATTCATTTAAAATTCTTTTCTTACTTTCCCATACTAGCTGTGTGACATGAAATAAATTATTTGTGACTCCTGTTACATAGAGTTATATTCTTCAGCAAAAGATAAAGCTAAATTTACTTAATATTTATATTATTCAGGGTTCATAAAAAAGATTCCTGAACTACTGTAAAGAACAGTTAATTATGGGAGATTGAAAAAAAAAAGCCAAAAAACTTCTTGGAGATAAAACTTCTCAGTTAAAGGTTCTTATTACAACCTCCACCTTTATGTTAGTGGCTAAGCTTGGTGGATCTTAAACCAACTAATAGTTTAAAAATATTTTACTTTACCCTGGACTTTCAGTTTCTGTATATGCCCTTTAGAATAACAAATATCACTAAATAACTTAGCAGGATTTAGGTAAAATAGTCTGTGGAGAATGTCCGTTGTCTTTCACTACCCAGCATCTTTCTGGTAACCACGCCCAGATTTCCCTCTGGGGAACCACCCCTTTGTGATTCCCAGTCTACAAAGTTTCCAGGGAAGCCCTGCAACAGCTGCAGTGTAGGACCAAGTCTAGGCCTAAGCCCATCAATACATTGTATTCCCTTAGACATCATGATTGGTTCAGAGATGGGCATGTGACTCAAAAAGAGCCAATGAAATACAGTTTGCTTTTTTTCCTCTGAGTCTTCTGGGAAAGAAACTGTTGCCCTTTCTTGCTGGGTAAGGATGAGGAAGGACACAAGCCTGGTGTTGCTGGCAGCCACCTTGTGATCACCACAGAGAACCATATTGGGTAAATGGAGCCAGAACTGAGAAATAGACACTCATTTCTCTGGAGAATTTCTGTGTTTAGCATGCAGGCACCTAATGCTGTCATGTGTTTCCATCCTGACAAGAATGAAGCCCAGGAAGGCCAACAAGGCTAATAGATTCTTCTCATGAAAAGATTTCTGGAAGTTACCTAATTCTAGAAGTTTCTTCACACAGTCTACCCTCTGGAAGGTGCAGGCCACATACAGGGGAGTTCCCAGCTGAGGCACTTCTTGGTCAATGTTAACGTTACTTGCCAGAAGAATCTCCATACACTCTCTATGACCTGGTGGAACACAAGATAACCACACTCAAGTAAGGTAAACACTGAATAGTCACAGAATAATAGGATTGGTTATCTGGAATGAGCCTTAGAAATAACCTAGATTTCTTTTTTCATTCATAGTAGGAAAAATTTTTTTTTAAAATCCTAAACAGAACCCCCCAAAATAAAACCGGTTAAAAGAGGAGCATGCTCATGCTTTCCCCACTCAAACTCGACTTTGCAGCCCCTGAGGTACCTCCAATAAAACTAAGGCTCCAAGGAGAACAGTTGAAATCCCTCTCTAGACTGAAGCCGCCATTTTACAAAAGATCCAGGGGGCTAAAAGACTCACTGTTCCCCTGAAAAGCCAGAGCTGAAATCCTGGGCCCCGCCCTGTAACCTCTCCATCACAACCCCTCCACCCCCTCCCCACTCACTTCTTCACTTCTGCCTCTGAGCGTAGGTGTGTGGCCTACACCACGCAGTAAAACCTCCTTATTTTGGTTACCCTGGAAGACACCTGTGAGAAGTTAATAAAACCCTCAAATAGAGAATATATTTAAAAACACACTTCCAAATTCATTGGCTAAGAAGAACCAGGTAAGCAAGCATTCTCCTTAGAGAATTTACCCAAGGAAAAGAAAGGCATTATTAATTTGCAGCTTCTGAATGATTTGTTGCTTCCGAAATATTGAAGGGAGCTTGTAGAGAATTTTCTCTCTTTGAAGATTTAAATGTTTCCTTAAAAAATCTTATCGTCTCTATTTAACATAATGAACCTTTTCTTTATAGAGAACATAAAAGTAAGCTTCATCCCAGACCTGCCTGACATCACAAATTCTGAATTAAGTATAAATATACATTAAAATAGACAAATCAGGATTCTGTGGATTCAAATTATTTGTCAGCATCAATAAATGTTATGCCTGGATTGTAGCATCAATATGTCAAAGTATTGACTCAGACTAAGACCCAGCTTGTTTATAGAGGTATCAAGCTGTAAGAATCCATAAATAATATCTTACTATTTCCTAAAACTGCCTGGCAAATAGAAGTCATCTAATAAATATTTTTGAATAATTCTTGTCTAATTTTTTTTTTGCAAAAGAAACTGAGCTTAGTTTAAGTATTCTCAGGAAGTTTTAAAAAATGAATGTCTAAAAGTCACATGAGTATCACTAATGTAACAATATCTTAAACCATAAATTTGACATTTATCCTTCCATTCTGTGAACATTACTCCTTGACATGCTTATGATAAGAAAATAATATGTAGAGAAGCATGAGTTTATGCATTTATAACAAGCACATGTAGGTTTTAAATGGACCCAGATATCAAAAACTCCATGGATAAGCCTGTCAAACACTGCAGAATTAAGTAATTCAAACCATTCATAACATCTATTCATTTTTAGAGGTTCTGATAGAAATGGACATATCCAGTTAAATTTTACTTAAAAACAATATTAAAAATTTTAACAAGACTTTATAACCATTTATAATCCAAAGTAGTCCATTACTCTACAACTTGAAGGACTTATTTGAAGTTTGGGAAGTGAGCAATATCAGTAATTAATCAGTAAATGTTTCTTGAATATGTTGAGAGTATCAAAAGAGAGAAAAATCAAGATGTGGGTCCTTTATAACACTTAAATAACCTACTGCCTCCCAAAATTACCAAGTAACATGTTTAATAACCTGGGGCAAATCTTTCACTATTGCCTTTTGAAATGAAGATTTCCATCCCCAATTCCATCCCCAACAGCAAAGATCACTGTTCTAGAGTGTTCTAACTTCTCTGGTGTATTTCTGACCTCAATAAAAGAGAATAACTCCACCTTTGGGTACCACTGAAATGTTGCTCTTTGGGTGTGACTTTTGACAAACGACCTTGTCCTTTCAATGGCATCTTCTTGTTCATGTCTATTCTATGTATATAGTTTTTAAATCCCTTAAGTCTATACTCTCCCTTATTTCAAAAAGTAACTGAGAGCACAGGAGTCTAGAGACAACTTCAAGATTTCCAAAGTCATTCTTTTAAAAGTTGTGACCTTTTTCCCCAATAACTATGACCTTGAAGTTAGCAACTCATCTAGAGAGTATTGCTTGTCATGGACAAGTTATGTTTAATCTCCCATTAGAGATAATATCAGCCTTGGCTTTCATAATTTATTTTATGTTAGCGTTGCTGTTTTATGAGCTTTTGGGGATGAGCTGTGTTTTTTTTTTTTCTATTAAGAACAGAGACATAAACACAGAACAACTCATGGAAGTCTCACTGGCCATCTTGGCCACACCAGCTGCCACCAAAACCCCAGCAAAGAGGTCCAAGAAAGCCATGCCAAGAGAATTGCCATCTTCCTTAAAAAGACACCCTGGAAATGAGACATCTGAGACAAGAAGACAATCCCAGCCTATAAGAAGATCTATTTCATGACACCATGGCATTTCCTGGAGATTAGGGTAAATTGAAGTTACTGCTGTGAGATTTCTAAGTCACACATATTTAATGGTGGGGAAAATCCAAGTGCTCCTTGCATGGTTTCCGCTAGATTATTGATTCATACAAATTAGAGTTGACCCACCCATGACTTGTGTGCAGTGTTGTGGCTGCTTTACCTCTCTTTGCTGCCTCATGGATGGGTGAAGCCAGGTGCACCTCAAGCTGGGCCTTGGCTCCAAACTCCAGCAGCACGTTGACACACGCGGCACTGCCACTGTAACAGGCATTGAAGAGGGGCGTGGCTCCATGCACCGTCACTCCATTGACCTAATGATGGGCAAAAGGAGACTCAGAGGATTTGCTCTTTTGTTCTTGCCATCTCTAAGTGTGTATTCCTGTGTATCTGCTTGGGAAAAGTTCCTACTCTGATGAATGGGCAAGAGAGCTCCATGTCATTATGATATTCTGAATTTTAGGCACCTAGTGACCTGCTAACTCTCAGCTATAAATAGCATCACAAGTAAAAATGGACCAAAGCTCTTAATATTTATCCATGGGTATCTCAGCGCTTCTTTGGAGCAATCCTGAATGACAGTTAAGAACATGGCCTCTGGATTCACCAGCTTGGGCTCAAATTTCAGATCTTTCTCTTATTTATTCAGTGATTTTGGTTGGGTTACTAACTTTCTGTGCCTCAGTTTCCTTAAATGTAAAATGAGGATCATAAAAGAATCTTCCTCATAAGGTTATTGTGCGGATCAAATGAGTTACTATATGTAAAACCGCTAGAATAGTGTCTGGTGTCCAGCAAGCTCTCAATAAACATTTGCAACAATTATTTCCATCTTCCATTAATATGAAGTGGACTCATTCCCTTCTGGTCATGAACAAACATGGCAGGAAGCAAAAATACTAGAGAAACCAGCTAGCTTAAGGTCCCAACGTCTGCACCTGCAAAAAAAATCTCCTCGGTATTTCCCCACAGTTCTACTATCTTTCTTGCCACAAGTCTCCTCTCTAATCTCTTATAGTCCATAGAAATCGCATATGCCTGCTGTGACTCTTAAAGAGATCATGATCAAGCCAAAGGCATATAGAAAATAGCCATCAACATGGTGTCTCCAATCATCCTTGGTGCCCAGCAGGGCCATCTTTGAGTATCAACAATGGAGATCAAGGCATTCTGGTGGAGACGCTCTCATAGAATTGAAATAGAGGACAGTAAGGGTTTGACATCAAATCATTTTGCTCATTAACTAAGGATGTATGCTTGGGATAATCAGGAATCTAAATTTCCTTGTTTCAGAAACAAAAAAAACATTTGTCTCCAGAGTTCCAAGATAGCCCCCATTAAAAGTTAAAGATGAGATGCTAAGATGCCAGAGGCAGACAAGGACAGAGGAAAATGTGTGTAAATTCACGCTCTAGGGATACCTATCCTATTTCTCTTTTCACTGAAAAATATTTGGTGGAACTGGTTTGATTTGTTTTTACTAAGTATCATCCTCAATCCAGGAAATCTTTTTCTTTGATTTCCTGTGTTTCTATCTCAGTTCAGTTCAGCAAACATTTATTGAACGCCTATTGGGTGCCATTGTTTTGGAAAGAAAGATAAGTCAATTGCCTCTCCTTCAGTAGGTTGAATTCTATTAGGGAAGACAAGCACAGAAAAAGATAAATTTGACATATAGGTAAATGCTTTCAATCACTATGGGAGCAGGACAAAAGGGAGTGCATACTTGAGAAATACTTAGGAAGTGAAATGGGAAGAAAGAGGAAATAGGATCACTTCCAGGTCTGGGGCTTGGCAGACCAGGAATATGTTTCACCAGGTCTCAGAGACTGGGAATCCAAGATAAGAAGCAGGTCCTGGAGGGCAGAACATGATAAGCACAGTTTTGGGTGCATCAAGTTTGAGATACCCATGGGATGGCCAATTCTTGGGGACTTGGTACTGATTGACCAACTTTCTTATTCCTTCCCTCATTTTGATTTAAATGTTATATGGTATAATATAGTATTTATTGGCCATTTCCTTATAAGATTGCCTAAGACAGGAACCATGTCTTATTCTTCTCTTTACCTCCCAGAGGTGTCCCAGTACAAATTCTCTATGACCCACCATTGTTGAACTTTTCCTGACAGCAGTCTGCCTGTAACTCCAGACCTCAGCATTAAAGTAAATGGTCCTCACAGCCTTGCCCTCATTGTTACCTGTGAGTTGACTAAGTGGCAACCTACAGAAGCACTACCTAAAGGAAATGCACCACCTTGATGGCCTTGAAAAAATTAGTTTGCTCAAGGAAGAAGACTTATACATTCAGTTCTAAGTGTAGAAATCCATCTTCCATCTAAAATGCAAAGAAAATCTTCATTAAGCGCTTAAAAACATTGCAGTTCATGAAACCAAGAATACAAGGACTGAGTTAAACAATGGAATTAGCAACAAAACAGTATTGGACAACTAAATACATGTGTCAATGAGTTTTTCAGAAGTTTGGGGTTTATATTTCTATTCTAATATCTGTATTACATAAGAGTGAGCACTCAGTCACTCTTAGAAAAAAGTTAGGGTATAATAAATATGTAAGGTAAAGTTTAATTTGTTTGGTTTTTAATGTACTCATTCTTAAAAACTCATTTAGCTTGATAATTTAATTCAATAAAAATAGTTGTTGGGTTAGGAGTGTATTTTTTGTTGTTGTTGTTTTATACTTTTGTTCTCTTTCAATGTTTTACAATATATGTTCCAAGATCAGTTTCAAACTCCTTTGGTTCAATTTGATTTTTTTTATCAGCTTCACAATTTTGAAAGATTACTGTGAATTATCCTAGCTGAATGTTCACACATATAGGGTGACCGGTGAGGAGTAACCAGCAGTGTCTTCCCTACCTGAATGGTGGAATGGGAATATATGGATGGGCCCAGCCCTGTCTACACAGGTGGATGAGCAGTCTGGAAGGCCCAGTCCTTTTAGAGGTACACAGATGCACCTCACATACAGAGGACAGTGGTGGGGACCGTACTCACATGGGCACCATTTTCCAATAAGGCTTTAGCACAGGCCACGTGTCCTCCAAGGCATGCCTCGTGGAGAGAAGAGACCCGATTAATTGTCACGAGGTTCACATTGACACCCTACAATATGGGAAAAAAGCAGATTAAATTCTAATTTGGCAATAGCAGTGAAAGCAATGCGGTTGGCCATGTTTCTGATGTACTCGAGGCCTGTGGCGTTTAGCAACACCATAAAGAGAGTAGAGACCATGACTAGGTGTGGGAGCCTCGAAGTCATTTATTCAATACATGCCCATTCAGCACTCTGAGCCAGGCACTGAGCTAGGAACTGGGTCTACAAAGGTTATAACATGGGTCTCTACCCTCCAAAAGCCCCGTGGGGAGTCAGACATGAAGACAAACAGCAAGGATATTGCTACAATGGAAGCATGCTCACATTTCATTTATGAGCATGGGGAAAGGGTATCCTTGAATCTGCCTGGGAGAATAAGAGAAAGCTTCACAAATGAGGGGGCATTAAACTAAGGCTTGGAGGATAAAAAGTTTCAAGCAAGGCAAGCAAAGCAAGAGGATTCCAATTGACGGGAACAGAATATGCGAACGCTGGAAGCAACATGGACTGTGGTGGAGCCCCAGTTGGTTGGATGGTTATTTCTGGAGCAGAAAGAACCCAAAGGTGATGGAGGCAGGGAAGAAAGGGAAGTAGGAGATGCAGGGAGAGGAAGGAGGACAAGTGAGCAAGAGTCAGATCATGAAGGGCCTTGGTTTCCAAGCAGGGGGTAAGTGTCTTATAGGGAATGAGGCACCTGTGGAACCTGTGAGGTTGTGGAGGGTCTGGAGCATATGAGATGCTTTAGTAAAAGCACACTGGTAGCAGCATGGAGGGTAGGTTGGAGGGGCAGGAATGTGAGCCACCAAGACGTTGCTCTAAGAGTCCAGGCACAGCCTGAAATGGACCTGAACAGCAGTAGGTCTGAGGAGTAAACACTGGAGTTGAGAGAAGTTCAAGAGGTAGATTTTGAAATGGAAGGATGACTCCCAGGCTTAAGGCTAGAGTGTCAAATAGACAGCATTCCCAGGATTCAGAAGCCATAGCAGCATGGCCGCCTAACGCAACTCCACTGCATGGGGAGGTCTCTGAAATGCCAGGGTCTGAGGCCTGGAGGTGCCACTAACCCTCATCTCCTTATCCAGGAACGAGTGTCTCTGCCCAGTACCAGTGCACTCCCCCTTCCCACACTGCTGCACTCCTCCTTCCTCATCTTGGAGTCCATGTGATGCCCGGCAGGGTCAGTCTAGCTGTTGGTCAAGACTGACCGATAACTTGGCTCTTACTGACTCCCCCAAATGACTATAAAATGTCCTCCAAATGTCTAGAAAGATATCTGCTAGAGGAATTGGGTCCCTGGCTTGTCTTCCTTAGATGAGTCTTGCTTTTGATTCCCTGCATGGTAACTGTCCTACTGAAAGCTTCCAGAAACTAGTGTCATGACTCTGAGCCCCAGCCCCCAGCCTGAGTACCTACCATCTCCTGCCAGGCCTGCTGGGTGCTGTGGCCAACTGCTGGGACTTCCCACAATGGTCTGCCCCTTCATCAGAGGTCCACTCTGTGCTTCCTTGGTCCTGTCCATTTTCATATCCTGAATATGATGTCATGACTCTAGGGCTGGGCTATATATTTCATATTGGGCCTTTAATATCAGTTAGAAAAGTATTTTTCTTTTCCTCTTCCCATATATGATTTCCTTTTAAGAAAATACGAAAAAAATAAAACAAGCTAGTCCACAAGGGGACAGCAATGTGCCAGAGAAAAACCAAGGTGCAAATTCTGAGAATCCCTGGAACTGGAGAAAAGCAACCCAAGAACTGCATGGCATGTCCTCTGGAGGTGAATCCCCTTTAATGATGCATGAGAAAATGGAGAAGCAGAAAGTTCAAATTACTGCTAAGACTCGGGGCTTCCTGCCGTTAGTGATGACCAGCATGATCATCAGGAGTTCCTGGTCCTTGGTTTCGTGTTTTGCTCACAGCATACCCCACTACCTACATGTAAAATAAAGTAAAAGAATGAAGTAGAGTAATACATTTTTGGCTGCTGTCAGGGTAAAGAAATGGGGACATAGCAAGAAAAAGCTGAACTTTCTAATGAAGACTGCTCCATACACTCTTAATCATACCATAGAAACTAGGGTGCTTATGAATTAGAGTTAAAAATAAACCAGCACTAAGTTACCGGGGTGGGGGAGGAGGGAGAGGATGGAGTTAATACGTAATGGGTGCAGGGTTTGTTTGGGGAGATGGGAAAGTTCTGGTAATGGATGATGGTGAGGGTAGCACAACATTGTGAGCGTGATTAATCCCACTGACTGGTATGCTTGGGAGGGGTTGAGATGGGAAACTTGATTTCGTATGTATGTTTCCACAATGACAAGTGAGAGAGAGAGATTAAGGAGTCAGTAACAACTGTAGGCAATCCATGATCCTGGGCTGGAGCTAATAATGGAGGAGAAAAAAAGTCCAAAAGGACATTATTGGAACATATGAAAAAAATTCTAGGGGCGCCTGTAAGCTTTATTCCAGTGTTAAATTTCTTGAACTTGATAACCGCACTTAAGTTGGTTATGTAAATGAGTATTCTTGTTCCTAGGAAATGTATGTGGCAGTATTAAGCATTCAAGGAGCATGATTATACAACCTACTATTAAATGTTTAGAAAATAGATAAATAGATAGTAAGATAGATGGGTGGATACTATGATAAGGCAAACATGGCAAAACATTAAAAGTTGGTAGATCTGGGTAAGTGAGTGGGAGGTATGTTGGAGTCTCTGTATGGGGTTTGTATTATCTTTGCCACTGTCCTCTAAGTTTGAAATTATTTCAAAATAAAAGTTTAAAAAGTAAATAGACAAGTGCTAAATGCAATATGGTATCCTGGATTAGATCTTGGAACAGGAAAAGGACATTCGCAGAAAACTGGTGAAATACCAGTAGTCTGGAGTTTAGTTAACAGTATTGTGCCCATGTTCATTTCTTATTTTTGACAATGTTCTGTGGCTATGTAAGATGCTAACATTAGGGGAAGCTGGGTGAAGGGCATACGGGAACTATCTGGGCCCTTTGCAAATTTTCTTTGACATTATTACAAAATACATATTTATTAAGAAATACTGATAACAGTATTGAAGAATTGAGAGAGAGGAGGTGGATTCAAGACTATTTCATGTGCTTAAAAAAGTAAATAAACCTATGATAAAATCAAACGCAAAGCCCATTTATTTGGTCATTGCTGGCTGTACTGATTTCCTTCTGCTTCCACTTTCTTAAGAGGTAGCACAACTCATAAAGAAGGAAGAAAAAACGGTAGCAAAACAGCAATGTGTCCAGCGTTTTAAATTTCAAACGGTAAGTAAATGGTTAGGTGGTAGTTAAGATGTGGAAAAAAGAGATAATGAATCACCTCCCTTTACACATGCAGATGCTAAAACAAACAGCAAATGGAGCATATTCATTCATTTCATAAATATTTACTAGGCCGGGACTCCTTGTTCACGGTACTGTGGGGTATAATCATGAAAAAAAGAAACCACAGATAAAGTGGGCTTAATAACTAGGACTTTAATACTCAATCATCTCTAAGGAGTAAAATCGACCCTCGTGTCAACCTATTTTAATGTTCACTCTTGAAATAGTGGACCATTGAGGCAGGCAGCCTCTGAGCTGTCCTGGCGAGTGCCAATTCCTGGCATTGGCTCCCTTGTGTAATCCCCTCCCTTTGAGTGTAGACTGGACGTATTGACTCATGTTTTATGTTGAACGCCTTTCAAGCTTACAGGACAGTTACAAAAATAATACCAACCCTTACAGAGAACTCCAGCATAGCCCTACCCTCCCAGACAGTCAGATCCACCAATTTGAACATTTTCTCATATTTGCCATATCATTCTATCTGCCTATCTATCTACCTATCCATCATCCACCCTCCCATCTATCTACCTATATATGTATTTATCTACCTATCCATTTATCAAGCCATTTCCTGAGCACTTGAATGGAGGTTGTATACATCATTCTCCTTGGACACGATACTGCCATGCACATTTCCCAAGAACAGTGTTTGTTAAACTTAATAACCTTAAGTGCAGTTAATTACGTTCAAGAAATTTAACATTAATGCGTATAGTCTATATTCCATTTTTTCATATGTCCCAATAATGTCCCTTTGCTCCTCCCCTGCTAGATCCCTTCCAAGGTCATGTATTGAATTGAACTGTCATTGTCTCTTCAGTTGTGCTTTTTTTTTTTTTTTAAGTTGTGGGAACATATATACAACATAAACTTTCCCATCTCAACCACTCCCAAGCATACCATTCAAAGGGATGAATCACATTCATGATATTCTGGTACCCTTACCACCTTCCATTACTAAAACTTTCCCATCTCCCCAAACAGAAACCCTATACCCTTTACACATTAACTTCCCATTCCCTCTGACCCTACCCCTGGCAATCTGTACTCTAATTTCTGTCTCTATGAGCTTGCATATTATCCAATATAGTCTTTGTAGTTACCAAAGGGCTTCAATTTAACACCCTAAATCTATATGAATCTCATTTGCTTGGATGCCAACTTAACCTTAGTAGTATACAGAAACTATTTCCCTATACTCCTCCATCCCCCATCTTCATGTAGCTCTCACCACAAATTACATACTTATACATTATCTGTCCAAAACCACTGATTTCTTATTACACTTTATGCATCTGCCTTGTAGAGCCTGTAGGAAGTAAAAGGTGGAGTTACAAACCAAAAATACAATGGCACTGACATTTTTATTTACCCATGTGTTATCATCACTGGAGATCTTTATCTCTTCATGTTGATAAGGGAAGTGCTGGGACCCTAACCCCCTCAGCAGAAACCCACAGCTTCAGGAAAATAAACTCCCCTAGGTCCCTTTTCTCTGGAATCCATATCTTAGGAAGATAAGCACTCCCCTCCTGCCCCTTTCAACTGGAATTTACAACTCTAAACAGATAATGACTCTTTTCCTCCCTAATAGCCCTGTGCTTTAGGAAGATAAGCTAACCTTGCTCTTTTTGCTTTTGTAACCCTGCCTGCCCGCTTGCTTAGGAATTTGCCTGCTTAGAGTTCCACTTAGAGTTCCTATATAAAAAAGAAAATCAAGACACAGGGCTCAGATTTTTTTGGAGACTTGACTTTCCTCTGAGCCTGCGTGTAATAAAACTTTGTTCATCAGCCCCCACCCCAGAATGCCGCTTGGGGTTTTCATTCCGTCTGCCGCAACATTTGGTTCCCTGACCAGGAAAACCCAATCGAGCAGGCCCTTCGTGCCTCCGGCTTGGGGCTGACGGGTGTGGCCGATGGCGATCTCCCAGCGAGCAAGGTGGGCACCACCCATCCTTTTGACAGGACCTCCTTCTGAGGTGGTCCCCATGGGTCACGTCCTCACACCCCAGCCTGACTCAGTGGGGAGGCAGACTGAACAGTGCCAGAAGACTCCGGAAAGGTAAGGCTCCGGGTGCCAAGTCCTCAGTCAGGCCCATCTCCGGATGGAAGAGGAGACTGATTACCTCCTGAAATCTCGAGTACTGAGATTCCAGAATAGGGCCATCCCTGCGGGAGGGACTGCATAACCTCTGAGTGACTGTGTGAGTGAGTGAGGATGGTAGAGGCTTGCATCTGCCGTACCAGTCTGTGACCCCACTGCCCATGGTACGGGAGCCTGCGTGGGCCCTAACCTGTTTTCCACAGCTACGTCATACGTCATAATGGTTCACCCAAACTTGGCCTGGGTGCCTTAGCTAAGACAAGATGAAGTTCTCGCGAGAGACGCGGACAAGCGGGCATCAGAGTAGCCTCGAAAGAGGCAACCCCTTCCTTTGTCTGTCTCACGCCACTGACTAAGGGTGTGGATTTAACACTGTTAATCCCTGTGGGAGGGACTGCATAACTCTGAGTGACTGTGTGAGTGAGTGAGGACAGCAGAGGCTTGCGTCTGCCGTACCAGTCTGTGACTCCACTGCCTATGCTACGGAGCCTGTGTGGCCCTAACCTGTTTTCTGCGGCTACGTCATACAGCATAACAGCTCACCTGAACTTTGCCTGGGCTCCTTAGCTAAGACGAGCCGAAGTTCTCGCGAGAGGCGCAGACAGGCGGGCATCTGAGTGGCCTTGAAAGAGGCGACCCCTTCCCTTGTCTGTCTTGCACCACTGCTGCAGGGTATGGGCTCATCACAGTCAAAACCTACTGTCTTAAACTGCATGCTCAAGAATTTCAAGAAAGGTTTTTCTGGAGATTATGGCATCCGGATGAACCCCGGCACCCTCCGAACCTTATGTGAAGTAGAGTGGCCCACTTTTAATGTTGACTGGCCCTCAGAAGGGATATAGCCAGGGTCTGTGCAGTGTGGCTGGTAGTCACAGGAATTCCTGGCCACCCCGATCAGTTTTCCTACATCAACTCTTGGTTAGAGATAGCCCAGACTCTGCCCCCTTGGGCTCGATTGTGTGTTGGAAAAAAGGGACAGAGCAGGGTCTTGGTTGCACAGGGAACAGGGCTCCGGAAGCCAGTCATTCATCAAGGGTCCCCACCACCCCACCCCACCGCCATATGCTCCAGCCGCTCTAGCCTCTCCTCCTAGCCCGGGATTGCAGGTAGATCTCCCAGAAACACCCCCACCTTCGGCCCCTCTGGGAACATTTACCCCCTCTGAGGAAAGCCCAGGAACCCCAATAGCAAGGAGGCTCCGGTCGGCACAACCCGATGCCTCTCCATGAAACACAGGGTCCAGCCCAGATCGGCGAGAATGGAACCAACCGACCAGGGAGGCCTGTATTATACTACCAGCCCTTCACATCCACAGAGCTCTTAAACTAGAAGCACCACACCCCCTCCTACTCAGAAAAGCCCCAGGCCCTTATTGAGTTCATGGAATCTATTTTCCAAACCCATCATCCTACTTGGGATGATTGCCGCCAACTCCTCCTGACTTTGTTTAATAGGGAGGAGAGACGACGGATTCTGACGAAAGCCCGAAAGTGGCTGCAGGAGCAGGGCCTTACGGGCGTCTTAAACCCGGAAGATTGGGCATGAGTGGCGGCACCAGAAGCCCAACTGAACCAGGACTTCAACACTGATCAGGGGCGGGCTGCGCTCCAGCAATATCGGGAAGCGCTCCTCCGAGGGGTCAGAGAAGGGGCAAAACGACCCACAAACATGACAAAGACAACTTTAGTTACTCAAAAGCCTGACGAATCTCCAGGAGATTTCTATGAACAGCTTTGCGAGGCCTTCAGAATCTACACCCCCTTTGACCCAGAAGCTCCGGAAAACGAGAGGATGGTGAATGCCGCCTTTGTTGCACAGGCAGCAATGGACATTAAAAGAAAGCTCCAAAATTTAGAAGGGTTCGTGGGGATGAACATTACTCAACTCCTGGAAGTCGCCAACAAAGTATTCATCAATCAAGACGAAGCCGCCGAACGAGAAGCCAAGAAGCGAATAAAACATCAAGCCTCCCTACTGGCAGCAGCCTTGGGAAATCCTGACCCCACCAGATGAGAAGGGCCACCTCAAAAAGGGGGGACAAGCACCAGAAGGGTGCCCCTGGCCAGAGACCAATGTGCCTACTGCAAAGAAAGTGGACACTGGAGAAATGAGTGCCCCTAAAAGACTCAGGCACATAGAGGGAACATCCCTAAAGGGAAATACTGACCTGAGCCCCAAGGCCATCTAATCGGGCTGGCAGGGCTCAACTCTGAATAGGGGCAACCAGGCTCACTGGAACTTGGCCCCCACGAGTCCATGGTCAAACTACAAGTTGGGGGCCAGTCAATGACTTTCATGGTGGACACTGGCACTGAATATTCTGTGGTCACAACCCCCACCGCCCCCTTTAGCAGAAAAACTGCTAATAGCATAGGAGCGACTGGGGACCAGTCAAGTCAATGGCCTTTTTGCCAGTCAAGAACCTGCCAGCTTGGTGGCCATGAAGTGACTCATGAATTTCTGTACCTACCTGAATGTCCAGTTCCCCTGCTTGGTAGGGACCTCTTAACCAAATTGGGAGCCCAGATTACCTTCAAACCTGAAGGGCCAGCAGCTTAAGCCTCGGGACTGGCCTCACTCTCCTTGTCATCGTACCCTGAAGCAAAGAATGGAGACTTCATGCAGAAGAAAGTTCAGGTCAGAATCCGGAAAAACTGCTGGAACTTTCCCCCCAGGTTTGGGGGGAAAAAAATTCACCAGGAATGGCACGGAACCATGCACCCATCGTCATTGACCTGAAGCCTGGAGCGGCCCCGGTCCGACAGAGGCAGTATCCGATCCCCTGTGAAGTGCAATTGGCCATGGTCGAACACACAAATTGCCTGAGAAAAGAAGGAATCCTGATCAAGTGCCAGTCACCCTGGAACACCCCATTATTACCAGTAAAAAAGCCAGATGGGACCAGATATCGACCAGTGCAGGATTTACAAGCCATTAATAACGCCACTCTCACCTTACATCAGGTTGTTCCCACCTGTACACTTTGCTAGGACAGCTGCCGCCTGAAGCTGCCTGCTTCACTTGCCTGGACCTGAAAGACTGAAAGATGCCTTCTTCTGCCTGTGGCTGCCCCGCCCTGAGCCAGCCTCTGTTTGCCTTTGAATGGGAAGATCCCAAAACCCAGCAGAAAACTCAGCTAACCTGGACCGAGCTCCTGCAAGGCTTCAAAAACTCCCCTACCCTTTTCGGGGAATCCTTGGCAGCAGATCTGGCCACCTACCCCCGGGAAGACTGCAGGTGTGCCCTCTTGCAATACATAGATGACCTACTTGCCAGTGAGATGGAAGAGGACTGCTGGAGAGGGACCCAGACTCTTCTACAACTTCTAACACAGACTGGGCACAAAGTGTCTTGGAGAAAGGACCAGATCTGTAAACAGCAGGTTAAGTACCTAGGGTTCAGCATCACACAAGGGCACCAGACGCTTGGACCCGAACGAAAGAAGTGATCTGCACCATCCCTACCCCCGCCACAAAAAGAAAGCTTCCTGAGTTCCTCGGGGCTGCAGGGTTCTGCCGCATCTAGATTCCTGGGTTTGTAGCCATGGCCAAGCCCCTTTACGAAGCTCTAGCGGGTCTGGAAAAAGAGCCTCTTGCCTGGAGAGAAGCTCAACAAGGGGCCTTTCAAAACATCAAAAGACAACTCAGCCGAGTCCCTGCCTTGAGACTCCCAGATGTAACTTGAAACTTTAACCTGTTCGTGCATGAAAAGAACAGAGTAGCACTGGGGGTTCTCACACAAACAGTCAGCTCCTGGCGAAGACCCATCGCTTACCTCTCCAGGCAGCTGGACCCCGTGGCTGCAGGTGGCCACCCTGCCTGAAAGCCCTGGCAGCAACCATAAACCTCGTCAAAGAAGCCGACAAATTAACTCTCGGACAGGCAATTCATGTCATGGTGCCACACATAGTCACTGCCCTAATGAACTCACACGGGCATCGGTGGATATCGAATCCCCGGCTCGCACATGACCAAGGTTTAGTGTGTGAAAACCCCAGAGTGACAATAGAAACGGTGCACAGTCTAAACCCTGCCACCTTTTTGCCAGATGAGGAAGGGGCTCCTGAGCATGACTGTGTTGAAGTGACTGAGGAAGTTTACACCAGTCGCCCCGACCTCAGGACAAACTGCTCCTTTCCCCAGATCAGACACTATTCACAGATGGGAGCAGTCTTGTTAAAAACGGGGAAAAGCTTGCTGGGTATGTGGTCACCACTACTGAACGGATGGTGGAAGCGGCGTCTCTACCGTGGGGATGGTCTGTGCAACGAGCAGAACTCTGGGCGCTGGTCTGAGCCCTGCAGCTAGCTGCCGGACAAGCAGTAAACATTTACACTGACTCTAAGTACGCATTTGCTACCGTTCATATCCATGGGGCAATTTATAAAGAAAGAGGTCTCCTAACCACAGGGGAAAAGGAAATCAAAATCAAAAGAGTCCTCCAACTGTTAGAAGCAATCTGGAAACCAGACAAAGTCATCATCATCCACTGCCAGGGACATCAGAAGGGAATGGACATGGTCGCTCAAGCAAACAGGCTAGCCGACAAAGCAGCTGGGCAAGTGGGTGAAGGACCCCATGGAATATGAGTCCCGGAATTGACACCGCAGCTGTCCCTCTTAGGACAAGAGACTAATCAACTAAGCTATACCCGGGAAGAACAGGAATGGGCTAAGAGAGAAGGGGGAAGCTGAACCCCTGAAGGAACTTGGCTGCTCCCGGATGACCGGATTTTTGTCCCAAAAGGAGCCGCTCATGCCCTCATCCAGCGATACCACCAACTCACCCACCTAGGGAAAGCTGCACTAGAAGTCTTGCTCGGGAGATACTACTACATAGCCCGGCTAGCTTCTCTCTGTGCTACCATCAGCAGCCAGTACCAAGTTTGTGCCAAAAACAACCCTTTGCAGGGCCCCCGTGCTCCGGCAGGTGTCCAGCACATGGGGAGGCCCCCTTTGAAGATCTCACAGTAGACTTCACAGAAGTGAAACCAAGTCGGGGGTACAAATATCTGTTGGTGTTGATATGCACCATTTCAGGTTGGTTCAAAGCTTTCGCCACTCACACTGAAAAGGCAAGAGAAGTGACTAAGGCTTTATTTACTTAGAGAAATCATTCCACGACACGGGCTGTCACCATGAATTGGAAGTGACAATGGCCCGGCCTTCGTGGCTGCCGTAGCCCAAGAGCTAGCAAAAATGTTAGCAATCAAGTGGAAACTCCATACCGCTTACAGGCCCCAGAGTTCAAGGAAAGTTGAACGCATGAATCGAACTCTCAAAGCCACCCTAGCCAAATTCTGCCAGGAAACTGGTCTCCCCTGGGTAGACTTGCTTCCCTTGACCCTTCTCCAAGTTAGGTGTACCCCAGGACCCACAGGCTATTCACCCTTTGAAATTCTATTTGGGTGGCCACCCCCAATTATCCAGGCCTTCAAAGGAAATCTCAAACTTCTGGGGAAGGCTAGCCAAGATTCCATTTTCCAGCAGCTGGGGAAAACTCTAGCTGAAATACATAAAACTGTCTTGTCCCGGAATCTCATCCCCCCGGGACACCCGGTGCACCCCACTGGCTAGGGGACCTAGTCTGGGTCAAAGACTGGAAAAAAGGGCCCCTTCAGCCTTCCTGGACAGGTCCACATACTGTGATCCTTGTAACTCCTACTGCTCTTAAAGTTGCAGGCATCGTCCCTTGGATCCATCATTCCAGGGTCAAGAAGGCACATCCTGATAAAGAGCAGGACAGCTGGACAGCCCACCCCGTACCCGGCCACCCCTTGAGAGTGCGAGTCACCTGGGATCCCTGAGCACTGACCTCATCAAACGCCTGCTGAATGGCCCCCTGCTCCTGGTGGATCCTGTGCCTATACGGCCTGCTCGCCTTGGTATTTGGAGTGGGACTCGCTGCTGTGGCCCCTGCAGACTGGACTGTTGTGAATAGAGCCCTAATTGCATTGCTTACTGGTGTATACTAGGATGCTTCTGTGCCTTGACTTGCTTGTCCTTTCCTTCCTTGCCCCCTCCCTAGGAGCCAATACCCGTGCCAAAATCTATGGCAGCTGCAAGTTAGTCAAAGCTGGGACAAACAATCCGTGCTGAACGTTTCAGTCCCGTTCTCGGCAGGTGCAACTTCAGCCTCTGTAATATTTGCTGCTTGCAGGGCAATCCAAGAGCATGCTCCTTACACCTTGCTGGTTGCCCCATACCCCCACGCCCCCATACCTGCCCCCAGGAGAGGGTGTAGGGGTTGCAACTATGGAAGTTATGACAAATACCTCTGCTGAGACCCCCAAAAGAGTGGAGGATTCTGCTGTTCTTGGAGCTTGCTGGTAGGTGCCACCGCTCCCTGGAAGGGGGTCCCACCGACTTCTCCGTATCTCCTACAGAAAATCCCCAGCCCGGCAGGGTGTGGCATAGAAACCTGTGACCCCGTAAAACTCACCTTATTAAACATAACCACCGGATCAGAAAATACCTTTTTAAAGGCCCAAACAGGACTAAAACTAGGAATCAGAATATACGACCCATCGGGGCCGGACCCAGGGGACCTCATACTGGTCCAAGTGATCCCGGTAACCCAACCCCAGAGAAAACCCTGGTGAAAAATACCAGTAAAGCTGCCCAGACGCTAAAAGCCCAAGTTAGAACAGCTCCCGGCAACGTCCTTTTGAACCAGGTTCGAAATTTCCACCAACTCCTAAATGAATCCCGGCCCGACATAGCTGCCTCCTGCTGGCCATGCACTTCCTCCAGTCTAACCATCTTCCTGTACCTGTCCCATGGAACGTAACCCTCCTGACCCGCGACAGCTCTGCGGCAGGAACCAGGCCCCTCCCAGTCTGCATAACCGAACCCCCAGGAAAACTGGCTAACTGTAAAAACATAACCACCAGGTCTCCTTCCACCATCCTCCCTCTTGGAAGGGCCAACTGTGACCCCACCCGCCCACTCATGAGCCTGAACGATGCACCGCAAACTCCACCATCTGGGTCTGGGGCACCAGCGCCTGCCTGTGCCCGCCCCAGGATGGCCAGGGCTTCTGCTGCCTGGCGTGGCCAGGACCCTTGTCCTCAGTGTATGGAGATGAGCTGCCTGGAGAGCTCTCCCGAGCCAAACGAGCAGTACAGGCAATCCCGACACCCTTAGGACTAGGAGTAGTCGGGAGCACAGCAGTAGCAGGGGCCTCACTCGCAGTTGGTCAGGAGGGCTTACAAACACTAGCAAGGGAAACACCAAATGACCTCAAAGAAATATCAGGTTGTAAGACCAGACAGACTCATTGGCAGAAATGGTTTTACAAAACGGGCAAGGATTAGACTTGCTCACCGCAGGTTCAGGGGGGATCTGCCAGGCCCTGGGGGAAGATTGTTGTTTCTATGCAGACTCCTCAGGGATAGTTAGAGACAAGGTGGCCCTACTAAAGGAACGCGCCAAAGACCACTTAAACCGTGTATACCAGGCATCTGCCAACGGGAACTACTTCCAGAATCTCCTTTCCTGGATTTTGCCATTTATGCCAGTAATAGCCTCAGTCTTCTTCTTCTTAACTTTCGGGCCATGCATTCTATGGTACCTAACACAATACATCACTTCCTGCTTAAACGCCTTCAAACACCAAGGCGTTTAAGCAGGATGTTAAACATCTTGTTAAATATCAGCCCTTGGGGACTATAGAAAAATCCCCATGTTAGCAGATGATGCCCCATAAAGAATTATAAGGGCATCAAAAGGGGGGAATGATAAGGGAAGTGCTGGGACCCTGACCCCCCTCAGCAGAAACCCACAGCTTCAAGAAAATAAACTCCCCTAGGTCCCTTTTCTCTCCTCCTCCCCTATTCTCCATGGAATCCACATGGAAGATAAGCACTCCCCTCCTGCCCCTTTCAACTGGAATTTACAACTCTAAACAGATAATGACTCTTTTCCTCCCTAATAGCCCTGTGCTTTAGGAAGATAAGCTAACCTTGCTCTTTTTGCTTTTGTAACCCTGCCTGCCTGCTTGCTTAGGAATTTGCCTGCTTAGAGTTCCACTTAGAGTTCCTATATAAACTTATGAAAATCAAGACATGGGACTCAGATTTTTTTTTGAGACTTGACTCTCCTTTGGGCTGCGTGTAATAAAACCCCCCAGAGTGCTGCTTGGGTTTTTCATTCCATTTGCCGCAACAACATGGCTTGAATCTACTGTCTATTGCCCTTTCCTTTCTACCTGCAAAACTCTCTTTAGCATTTCTTGTAGGGCACCAGTCTAGTAGTGACAAATTCCCTCAGCTTTTGTTTATCTAGGAATGTCTTAATCTCTCCCTCAGTTTTGAAAGATAATTTTGCTGGATATAGAATTCTTGATTGGCATTTTTTTGCTTTCAGCAATTTAAATATATCATCCCACTGCTTTCTTGCTTTCTTGGTTTCCGATGCAAAATCGGCAAAATTGGTTTCCGATGCAAAATTCTTATTGAAGATCCCTCGTTTGTGACACATTCCTTCTCTATTGAGGCTTTCAGAAGTCTCTCTTTATCTTTGGCATTCAACAGTTTGATTGTAATATCACATGGCATGGGTCTATTCGGGTTTATCCTCTTTGGAGGTGATTGAGCATCTTGGATGTGTATATTCATGTCTTAAATTAAATTTGGGAAGTTTTCAGCCATTATTTCTTTGAATATTCTCTCTGCCCCTTTCTTTCTTTCTTTTTCTAGGACTTGCACAATGTGTATATCGATAAGCTTGATGGTGCCCCACAGGCTTTCCTCAGGCTTTATTCACTTTTCTCTATTCTTTCTTCTTTCTGCCCTGCAGACTGAATGATTTCAATTGTCTTATCTTCAGGTTCTCTGATTCTTTCTTCTTCCAGTTCCAGTCTGCTGTTGAACTCTTCTAAGGAATTTGAAATTTCTGTTACTGTGGTCTTCAGCTCTGTTTGGTTCCTTTTCATAATTTTCATCTCTTTGTTGATATTCTCTTTTTGTTCATCTATCATTTCCCTTATTTCCTTTCATTCTTTGTAATGTTTTTCTTTTAGCTCTTCCAGCATATTTGGGGCCATTTTTAAAGGCTTTTTCTGGTATGTCCCTGGTCTGGTTCTCCTCTTTGACGGTTTATAATGCTTTAATTTTCTCCTTTGCTGGGCCATTGCTTCCTGTTTCTTTGTATGTTTTGTAACCTTTTGTTGAAACCTGGATATTCTGGTACTTTAATGTATTATTGCTGGGATTTAGACTGCACCATCTGGTCCTTAAGCTTGTATCCAACTAGTGTTATGACAGGGCTTTCTTTGAATGCCAGAAGCTAACAAAAAGAAGAAGAACAAGAAAAATAACAAGAATAAGAGGGAGGAGGAGAAAAAAAAGAAAGCACTTTCCCAGTCTTTGCAGCAAGTGCTCTCCTTCAGGGCTTACCCATATGAGTTTAGAACATGGCCCCAGGTCAAAGTGTAAGGGTCTTCTTGATCCTTTCTGTGCATACCTCTTGTCTTGGACATGTGTGTGTCACCCTAGGAATACCCCAGTTTTCACGGTTCTGAATGTCCCCTCTTCCCTAGGAAACAGTTTCTTCATGGTCCTGGCCCTGTACTCTATGTCCTATAGCCAGCAATCCCTTGTCCCAGGCAGCACGACTTGACTGCTGTCCCACAGCCTTCTGTAGGAGAGTTCTATGAGCTGCCTTCTACATGCAGGGCAAGTTCTGGGGCAGTCCCTTGGGCCATGACCAGACAGATTGGGCCAGACATACATGTTTCCCGTATGTGTACAGGAGTTACTCTGCTCCCTCTGGAATTGGGACCAGGGATCTGCACTGGGAGCATAGGCTGGAGCAGAGCCAGTGGGGTTGGGGGAGGGGCCATCCAGGGGATCAAGAGACTCTTTGGCTTCTAAGTAGCCTTTTTCTTGATTTGGCACTCATCCTGTTACTGCGGTCCTTTAACTGTTTTCTGGAGCTTTGAGAAAGAGGTTTCTGCCAGTTCTTGCTGGTTGTCCAAAGCTTCTGTGGGGGGACGGAGCTCTAAAGTGTCTCACTCCGCCATCTTGATCAGGGTAAGTGCCACTCTCTTGACTCGATTTTTTTTTTTTTAGGAGGTACCAGGGATTGAACCTGGGACCTCATTTATGGGAAGAAGGCACTCAACCACTGAGCTACACTTGCTCCCTTTGACTCACTTTTAACTAATAGAATATGGCAGAAGTGATGGGGTGTCACTGAAGAGATTAGGTTATAAAAAGATTGCATCTTCTTAGGCCTTCTCTTGTGCTCTTTCTGGGGAAAGCCAAATACCATCTTCTGAGGCAGTTCTGTGGAGAGGGGCCCCGTGTGGCAAGGCAATGTATCTTGCCATCAACCACATGCATATGCTGGAAGCAAATCTTCTCCTTCTGAGGCTTGCCAACAGCCACGCAAGTGAGATGGAAGCAGATCCTCCCTCCAGTTGTACCGCAAGATGACTGAAGCCCTGGTCAACCACTTGGTTGCAGCCTGGAAAGACCCGGAGCCCAGAACCACCCAGCTAAGCTGCTCCCGACTCACCTTAACCATGAGATAATAAATTTTATTGTTTTCAATCACTATATTTTGAGGTCATTTGTTACACAGCAACAAACTACTAATGAAACTTCAGGGCTGTTGTCACTGATGAACACTGGGAGAGCATCAGTGCCACATAAATGTGAGGGCATCCACCATCATCCCTCACAGGAAACCTTCCTAGGAGGTAAAGGAAGGCCCCAAAAGGGAAGGGAGGGAACTGGGTAGAAACCAAGCCAGCTCCCCAGGAAAGGAGAATCAGGAAGCATCAGTGGTGAGATGCTAGAGGAAACCTAAGCCTAGAATGGCAATACTTTGACCCAGTTGGGACAAACAAGACCTGGGCTACCCAGCCAAAGATAACAAAGAATAATGCTGGATTATAGCACGCTCACAAAGGACCAAGTCTTTAGTTTACTTACTTGTGCAATTAAAGTTTTAAGAGCCAGTAAGCGCCCCTGGGCTGCAGCTTCGTGAAGAGGGGACCGATCAGCCCAGCAGTCTGAAAAACAAATCAAGATTAGAATCAAGATCTGGAGACTTCTTCCTGGAGCTTGTTCATGCTGCCCACTCATTGGGAGAGCAGGTTGGGGGAAGAGGTGGAAAGCATGCATCACTCATCTGGGTCTCTTGTCAGCCACTTCCAGGATGACAAGTTACTGGGTGTAAAGTTGATTAGTTTAGGGGTGTGTGGGGAGAAGGGTGCAGGTGCTTTCTCTGGATTTTCAAGGGACAGTTTTTAACAAGAAATAGAATTAATTCAAGTAAATGGGGCCCAGTTCTTGAATACGATAGTTCTAAATAAGGCAAAATGGAGGACAAAGCTGGCCAATGAGCTCCCCCATTTTCGTCCTTCTGCTTCTGTATTAGTCAGCCAAAGGGGTGCTAATGTGAAATACCAAAAATGGGTTTGTCTTTATTAAGGGTATTTATTTGGGGTAGAAGTCCACAGATACTAGGCCATAAAGCATTAAGTTTCTTCTCTACCACAGTCCATTGCCACGTGTTGGAGCAAGACAGCTGCCGGCGTTTGCCAGAGTTCAGGCTTCTGGGGTTCCTCTCTTCCCGGGGCTGCGTTTCTCTCCAGGCTTAGCTCCTGTTTCCTCCACAAGGTCAGCTGTAGACAATCAGGTGAATGGCTTGCTTCTCTTCTCCTGGGGCCTTCTTTCCAACATCAAAACTGCTTCTCAAAAGACTGCTTCAACTCTGTTCTTTGCCTTGCCTTTTTTTTTTAATTTTTTTTTAATTTTTTTTTATTATGGGTAAAAATCAAAATTCTCACAATACATACAAACATTTGTAAAATGATATATAAATATATATGCATATATGTGTATTTGCTTACAAAAATGTTATTTATATATATATATATA